>JANHGN010015941.1:2898-26171 GCA_024605025.1 Megaceryle maxima
AAAAGGGTCTTTGCAAGTGCCTCCCGGGGCGCATAACAAAAAAAATTTTAAAGAGGAAAAAATAAGGGGTCTGTCCGAAAATTGATTTTTCAAAGGGAAAAAAAAAAAAAAAAAAAAAAGGCAAAAGCCTTGCAGGTTGGGGATAGAGCCTGGCCCCGGTACAGCTGGGGACAGAAGGCCCACTTATCCGGGGTGCATTGTCCCAGCCCTGGTGCTACAGAGGAAAGCTGCTGATGTTTGTGATGGAAACTGTCGTAGAGGGAGGGCTGGGGGATGCAGGAGCCTTGGAAAATCCGCATCAGCCTTTCCAGGCCAGGAGCACTGCCCCAGCTGCTGCCTGGCACACGCAGGTGCTCCCTGCACGCTGATCTTCATGCTCCAGTTTGCACCAGCCTTGTGGAACACTCATCCCGGCCCCATCCCACAGCTTGATCCCACAGAACAGAGGGACTGTTCCGTAATTGTTCTGCCACCACCTTTTGCCTCTCATCTGACTACAGCATTTTCTTTGCAGAACAGAAAAAGGGTGTGTGTCTGGAAAGCTATTGAATATTTTGCCACCACCAGCACCCTACTTGGCTGGGAGGGCTCCTTGACAAAGTGTCTGCTTTGGCTTGCTGCTCTGGGAGATGGGTGATATCAAAGGTTAGAAAGGAGACTGGGTTCTTTAGAAAGCTCCCTTGTGTGACTAGAAGACTGTGTATCATAGCTGGGGGAAGCATGAGAGTGAGCTGCATTTTGGACCTTTCACGCATCCAATTAAAGGCTTGGGAGGATCAGACTATCTCAGATCCAGTTACCCCTGGCCAGTGCAGGGGTAATACCATGAGAGAGAGTGTAATACTCCCCAGCAATGTCTGTACCTGCCTCTCAGCAGTGCTGGGCACTAGCTTTTCTATGTGTTATTTCTGTCTTTTCCAGGAGCAGATCCAAATGTGGAGGAGAGGATGGAGGTGTGGGATGCCAAAGGGAAAGGTCACTGTGGGTTGCAGAAGCTGCCAAACTTTAACCTGTCCTTTCCCCTGCCCCATCCCCAAGGTCACCCCAAGTCTCAGCACCCACAACAGAGCCTGAACCGGGGGCTGACCTTGGTGTGCCCCCCACCACCTCCAGGGAGGCCCAGAGGGTGAGTGAGACCTAGCTGGGAATCAAGGGAAGGAACATGTCATCTTAGATATCCCAAGGGATACAGCACTTTGCACTCTATCAGCATTTATTTTCAGCACAAGAGTGATGGATAGAGCCCTTGGATTTCTGTTTCCTTCTGTTTCAAGACAGGCTGCAAGATCCTCAGCAAAAGGCAAAGAAATGGCTCCACTCCCTTCATTACTTGCTACATTCTGTCTAAGCCCTCCAAAAACGTAGAAATTCCCCAGAGAGCCTATTTTAACCCTTCAATCTTCTGATCTTCAGCACAGACCTCTCTGGAACACACCTTCCCTTGCAAGAAATATGGTTTTGAGGAAAGTTTCCATCTTTGAACCTTATAAAAGCAGAGCAGATTCATGTATTTGTCCCTTCTGGCTTTTCCCAGAGGTGGGAGAGGGGCACTGTGGCCCTGCAACCCTCCACACTTCATTAGTTACACTTGGCAGAGTAGTACCTGGTACTACTCCATCTCACTGAGGCATCAGCCCTCACCACTGCTTCCACTGTTTCTGTCCCAGAAAGCCTAAAAATGGTGCCAAACACCCAGTGCTCTCCTCTCGCAGGCTCTTCTCGGACTGTTTAAAGTAAAACCCAAATGGCTTTTCTTGCATCTTCAGATTGTCCCGTAGCACTGAGCTAAACCCACCCCCTCATTCATGGCATGAGAGGGATGAGATCTGCACCCTTGCCGCTTATGGCTGGGGGAAAAGCATCTCCTTTCCAGTGATGCCCAAGGAGGGGCTTGGTGGGACCTTCAGGACTCCCTCCCCACCATGCCTATCCCAAGCTGAATAAAGGTGAAGATGATGTCAGAAAAGACTGGGAGCTTGTTAGCCCCAAAGTCTGGTATTGCAGCTCACCCTCAGACAACCAGGATGGCCTTGTCAGGAGGATGTCCACATGGAGACCAGGTTCACAGATGAAGTGGTGTCTCTCTCCCAACATGCCTTCATCCAGCACAGACTCCTGCCTGGAAAATATCTGGCAGCATTTTTGTCACAGTATTATTGTCACAGAATTATTGTCACAGTAGAGACCCATCATGGAGCAGGCAGGCACTTTGCCATATCTGTGCTATTAAATGACTTGTCCTGGCACTGCTGCCCACTGGTGGAGAGCCCTGCTCTGTGCTTTTCAGCCCTCTCACCCTCCAAATAGGGTGGCTGTGTCCATATTGCCAGCTGGAAAGACCCTGCACCCTGTGGTAGCTCTTCAGCCGTTCCCCAAGGCCTATGTGGGACAGCTCTGCCTTGTCTGAGGCAACCCCGTGCCAGGGACTCTTCTAACATTTTAATAGGATAAGTCATGAACCTCAGTGCCCCCATACGTTTTAATGTACAGATACAGCCAGACTAAATCACTTGAGACATCCCAAATAGCCTAAAGGATTTAGACACATCTCTTTATTTTCATTTAAAGCTGTTCCTCCTGATACTTTTTGTTGTTGTTGTTAATTCTCAGCAGTCTGATATAAAGCAAAGATGTGAAAAGAGGAGATTATCATAACGTAGCAGCAGGAACAGAGTGTGTCCATCCATCCTGAGCACCCATGCCTTATTTGTACTTGTCTCAGAAGTTTAATCCCTTAGAAAACTTCACATGAGCTGAATGCAGTTTTCAGAGGGGAGCCTCCGGGAGACACACAGCCACTGCTGAGATCTGAATCTGCACACACACACAGGTATTGATCAGCAGAATGAGCTTTTCAGCCTTTATTCGATAACTCCATAGTAACCTGCAATGACATACTATTTGGGGCTTCACTAGGACAAGTGGGGAGTTTTATTCTAGTGCTACCTTCTCTTTTTCAAGACCAGTAGATTTCAATGGAGATCTCTACAACAGGAGAGCCCGATGTTGATTTTTTTTCAGCTGGAAGACTTTTGGTGTGCTGAATCTTCTTTCACTGACTGTTAGTGGCTCCATTCAGAACAAAGACACCCCGTTCCTCCCAATTTCACCTACTGAAATACATGTGCATCTTCTTCAGAAGCAATTCTTGAAATTCTTTCATACCACATAGTTGTAATACCAAGGTAGTCAAGGACAGAATGACTCCTTCTGGAACATTGTATTGTAGGATAATTCCCCATTAAATGTATAGTGAAACCAGACACACACAGGGACACACAGGTCCAGTGTTTTTCAGACACTTCAAAGAAACACAAGGACATGCAACTGTTTTTCAGGGAGCAAATTACTGTGTCTATAATCTGGGGGGGGAAAAAGCCTTGTTGTAAACATCTCTATCAGGACATTTATATTGGAAATGGCTCTTCAGGACAGGTTGTTTCTTAAATCAGTTTAAGGCTTTGTGGCTTGTTCTTCAAAATTACTTTGGCTTGCAAATACTTTCCCATGTGCCTGCTCCCATGCAGGCTGGCAGCTGGTCCCTGGAGCCACTGTGGGGACAGGTGTCCCCAAGACTGATATGAAGAAGGTTGATCTCTGCAGGCTGCCAGCACTCCTCCAGGTCAGTGGGAGAGAGAAGCTCTCGGGTAGGTGACTCAGAGCACCTAATCCCACTCTTGTTATGCTAGCACAGTAATCCAGCAGTCAATCTGGCTCTGTTGCCCAGAGAGACGGTCCTACCCTCCTCCCCCTCCATCCTTAGCAGCAAGAAGATCTAGGCAGTTTTAACCAAGATCAGCTCTCTAATCAAGTTCACCGTCTGCGAAAGCTTGTCTCTGCCTATTGACCACAGAGGTGGATGAGACTCCTGAGGCCAAAGCTGAGTTTCTGTGAGTATTGTTCCCACTCAGTCGGTGATCCTTTTTATCCCTTGACATCCCCAAGCACTGAAGGAGACATGATAACCAATTTGGTTGCTAAGCTTAAACTGCTGGAATATTTCCCAGCAGACCTGTTTGGCAGGTCACTCGTGGGTCAGAAGTACTTCAGGGCTTCAGCAGTGGGTTGTCTCCTGTTGGGAATGGCTATTGAAGCAATACTAGAGTCACATTGGTACTTACGAGCACATAGCCCATGGCCCCTTGGTGGATCTGCCCACCCATTTCAACTTTTAAAAGCTGTTTTCCCCAGTAATATTTCATTTTATTACTATGCAATGCTAATAAAACTTCCTATTATGGTATTTTAGCTGGTCTCTGCCATTTTCTTTTGGCTTTGCTTCTGCTGGAAGCTCACTGTTTCCAGGAGCTGAGAGGTCTCTGTTCCTAAAGCTCTTCACTAAAGAGCTGAGCTGAAGAAACTCAGCTAAAAAATCTGCCTTACAGTGTGGTCCTTGGTGTTTGTGGGACTTGATGGATATGGTTCTTCACCCTGGGTTCCTGCAGCATTACGTGTTGCCTTTCACCAATCCTTCAACATTCCTTGACTTTGAAGTGTTTCCTCTCAAAACTGTTTGTAGGACTGGGGCTTTAAACAGATGAAATATAAAAAATTAAAGTTTGCAATACAGCCTCAGAGTAAAGTGAACGAGCTGCTCTGTCTGTGGCTTGTCTTTTTTTTAGAGACAAGTATTTGTTCTATTACTTATTGATGTTTCTAATTGCTATCTGAGGGCTTGGACAGGAGGGAGATAAGGCTGCCTTGTTGGATGTGGAGCTCTTCTGAGATAACTGAGCTCTGAGAAGTATTTACTGTAGCAGCCCTGGAATATGTGCTGCCTTTTGCAAAGGAATCCAGTGCTTTTCATCTCCTTGCAGAGAGAGAAAGATGACAGTGCTCAGCTCTTTTATTTAGGAAGCCACAAAAAATAGTTGCTTAATTTAAAAGTCCTGAATTAGAAAACTCTGACCCAAGAACTCAGGTTTGGGGTGTGTTTGAGGGGAGAAAAAAGATCCTTTTAAAAACATTAATGTCTTTGATTTTGGAAAATCAAATTTAAATACTTTGTCTCAGTGTGGGATCAGGAGACTCCAGCCAGGAAATGTCTGCTTTCCTGAATCAAAGACAGAAGTCTCTCATGCCCTCACATATTGCACACATATACCCACATGGAGGGAGGAGAAGAAGAGTATGAGGCAGGCAGTTCCTAGTGTTCCATCTAAACTACATGTCCATTATGGAAATAACATGCTCAAAGAAAAAAAAAAAAAAAGCATCCACATTAGACATTTAATAGGTTATTTCTTTACATGTACAGTATACATCTTTTTATATAGCTGATATCTCTTGTATTGGAGCATGAACATTAACCTACTGCAATTCACCTTGGTTTACAAACTGTAAGAATCAATTCACCTAAGATGGATGTTCACATCTAGTTAGCTTTCTGCATTATCTCAGCTAGAGAGGTCACTAAAAATAGTTGTATAGCACTTTAAATTTTCAACAGGGAGACTTTATTATCGTTTAGATCCATCATTGTTACTTTACCTACCATGGTTCTTCCAGCTGAAATAATGCACAGAGCTGGTAGTGGCTAAGTGTTTTTCAGAGTTCATGCACTGATGAGCAGGACAGCTTGGACAGTATCTGAACTGCTAGCAACAGCAAACTGAGCAAGCTGCATGGACAGTGTAACACTGGTTCAGTAAATCCCCACTGCTTCAACTGTTCCATCAGAAATGCCCTTTTTTTGTGCTCTCCCACACTGCAGGAGCAAGACTGAGCTGTCACCGTGTGTTACCCAGCTCCTGCAAACTGTGACCTTCATGAGTAGCTGTCCCCAGCTCCCCCCGAGTCCCACAGAGGTCAATGAGGTATTTGTGCCAAGAAGCACCGAGGGGCTGTGGGGTCACATCTGCATCATGCAAAATGGGGGGACAGAAGAAAGGCTGTTCTTAATGGTGCTGCAGCATGAGTTGTCTTTATTACCTTTAACAATTCCCTGTGTTTTGTTAGGAATAAGTCACCTTGCCGAGGCTTTCATGGCCTTCCAGGCATAAGAACTTGCTGTTCACATGTCACCTCTATATGTCACTGTACATACATATGGACGTAGGTATATGTTTTGGCTGCTCAGGTTTGTTTGTGTTACCAGACTGACTCAGCCATTAGGAGGTTTCTAAGTTTCACCTTCCAAGTCCGCACATGGGAGAGCACAGCATCTTGACCCAACACCTTGGCTGAGAACCTTGGCCCAGCCGCTCACACTGGTGTTGCTGATCCTGTTTGTAGCTATTGCCTTTACTTATTTATGCAATGGAGGAGCAGAGAAGACATGAAATTCCCAGGAGCATCAGCAAAATATTAGAAGATGCAAAGAGCAATGAAGCAGACTGACTCCTTCATTACATTGCAAAACAGATGTAATTAATGAAATGCTTTTTTTGGTTGTCTAATAGAATAGTATTAATTATTTGTTGCATAAATAAACACTCTTTCCTTCAGCATTAGTTGCTGAGATATACATTGCATCTCGCTGTCAATTCATGCCAGATCCAAACACATCTTAATATTAGCAGACAGGTTCCTGTTGACTTCAGTGGCCATTAGGCTGGGTCGTGCTACAACAACATGAAGTTGTCATTTTCAGCAGTGCTACCAGGCATTAAGAAAATCCAGAGAGTAGGTACACTGTTGTCCTGGTTTGAGCTGGAACAGAACCAATTTTGTTCAGGGATTTGACTTTTCAGTTAAGCCTTTTCTGAGTAACTGCACTTTCTGAAGTTAATGGCATATTTTCGCAGACAGTGTCTGCTTCTAGTGGTGATAATGCTCAATGTTTAGAGTTATTACCAAGAGTTGGTGTGTGCAGAAAGGCTCTTGCTTATACTTGCCTCTCTGGAGACCAAGGACACTGCTAAATCTTGTGTACCTTGTTGGGGGTGCAGAAAGTAAAAGGCTGTACATGCAGGGAGAAGCAGACAAGATAGGTGACCCTAAACTGACCAGTGAGGGATTCCATTCTATGTATGTCATATTCAGTATAAAGCTGAGGGGTCACAAGGGTCTATTCTTCAATGGGTGGCATCCTAGGAGGACTCTGTCTGTTCTGTCTTCAGTGCTGATATGTGTGTTCCTGAATCCAGTTCCCAAATCCAGCTCCTGAATTTAGTTCCTGTCTGCTACTGACTCCAGTCTGGGACTTCTCCAGTGCCTGCTCCACAGCAGTGATGTAACTGCTATCAAGGTGTTGGGTTTGATATAGGTTTTGTATATATTTGTACATATTTCATTTTATTGATATTTTAAGTTGTTTTCATTTTATTTTCCAATCCATCAGTTTCTCTCCCTTATTCCCTTTTTGGAAGAGAGAGGGGTTAATAAAGAGCATCTGTAGTTTGGCTGGCTGGCCCAGCCCTTACCCTTGACAGCTGTTTTGGAGCTTTTTGAAATGTACTACAGCTTTTCTACCAGAGGTAGAAGGAAACTGACTCTTAATGAGACTCAAAATGAGTAGGACTTTAGCCCTGTCAAAAAGAAAAGATGTTGACCCATATTTCTCAGTCTGAGTGGTATATAAATCAAATGAAAGTTAGCCATCAAGCAGAAATCTGGGGACATTTTCAGCTGCCAACACCTTGAGTGATGGAAGAAGTACACACCTGTGGTTATTATGTGGCCATATTCCTGTCTCTCATTTCTAAGGTCTGGTCTTCATTTCAGGAACTGGTCTCAGAAAAATGAGCTGCCTGATTTTTTTATTCTGCAAAGTTTGTTCACAAGGAGAGTCCTTGAATGGGTGCTGTTCACACAAGTCAGGACTGATAACATCCAGCTGACATCTCCTAATATCCCAGGATGAAGCTTCCAGGTTCCAAGGAAGTTGGTGGACTTTTAAATCAGGGATACATCAGATTAAGAAAGCTCTTAGTAAAAGTCAGCAAATGCAGAAGTCTGCAAACTGGGGTCTGTACTGACATGATGGGTTAAGCATGGCTTTTATCTCCAACAAGGATGAAGCACACAGATGACCTAGCATTACACACACAAAATGGCTGCATCCTTGCCACAGCTCCAGCTCAGACTGCATCCCAGTGACCTCTGCCACATACCCCTGAGCATGGGGGTCCCCGTGGCACTGAGATATTAGAGGTGCCAGATCCCAAAGCCAACAGGAATTCGGGCAAGTCTGAGGCACTTGAGGGATGTTCTTGAGTGTTTTCATTGTCAATCCTCTGCCCTGCAGTGACTGCCTATTTGCTCATGACAAGTACTCCCTTGTCCATGTGCTCTTTGCTTTAGCATCATATCAGCCCCCTTTCTGCTCTTCCTCTTCCTTCTATCCCCTACTGAGAGCTCCTCTCCCTATATCTCTCTGGAGCTTGTCTAACCCACCCCTGCCTCCTCCCAACCTCCCCAGTGCTCACATAAAGACCTGGGATCCCCAGACATGGTGCTTACATTCAACACAACAAGTTCTTTTCTGGCTCTTAGACACTCCGATTGGTGTCTATGATCAATGGGTGTCTATAAGCACACAAACGACTATATCCTAATAGGTTGAGCTGTGTTAATTGTTGCATCATCACCTGTCTGGAAGCTTGGCTGTGATCACCTTTTTTTTGCATCACACTTAAGAAGTAAACCAAAGTGTTGTTGATCTCCTGCTGTAAAAAAATCACTAATTTCTTAAAATCGTATAAACCCACAAAGGATTGAATGTTAATTCAAGATTTTTCCTCCTCAGTTATTAACAACTGAAGCACTGATTATTTTCAGTATGGATGCCTTCTTGATTAAAAATATACCAGCAAATACAAAGGCCACTACACATGGGAGAAATCCAGTCTTGATCAACATGCATTATCCACAGAGTTTGTAGCTCACACTGACCACACTCTGTGGATAATACATTTTCATTTTACAGGGTTTACAGCTGTAGGTGGACAGTTTAGATACCTTGAGAAGAGCCTAATAGCACTGAATGAAGCAGGGGTGCAACACTGAAAGAAGTAGGGGTGATTTCCAAGGACAGGATGAGAGATTCTTCTAATGGTTTTTAGTCTCTTCCCTCACCCTAAAGAAATACTCTGTATGTGTTTCCATGCTGTATCTGAGCATTTCCACATTGACTTGCAAGAAAAGTGGTGGGCAAGTGAGTGTGGAACTGCAAACACCCTGGTCCATGATGGATGCAGAGCCAACCAAGGCCCTCAAGGTGGTCTTGGTGGGACAAGATGGCAAGACGTGCTAGACATGATGGTAAACAAGAAGGACACAGTACCTGGTGTGCAGGCTCTGCTGGGTACTATAACATATTCAGATTTATTTCCACCCCCATTTGCATCCACAGTCCTCTGGTAGCCCCTCTGAGTGTGCATGGGGGCAGAGGTTGCCACCAACCCCTTTGTCTATGTAGCTGATTTTGGATCCCAAGGCCAAGCATATCATCTCTCCAGCAGCATGAGTGGGTCCCCTGGTACTACCTCTGGGGCAAAAATGGGTAAATTCAGGCTGAGGAGAGGAGGTGGTGCTGCAATACAAAAAACCCAGCCAGCAGGGACTGTCTCTTTGCCTTTTGGGAAGGGGCAGCAGCCTGGATTAGGGTTAAACGGATTTGTGCTTGAAGGACCCTGGGCCTCTAATTGGGTTTTTTTTTAATTCCTGTAATCCTGGATGATTTGGAGCAGATGCTTCAAGATTACTGCCAGGGCCCAAAGGTGACTGCAGGAAGAAAACAGTCCATGCCTGGCTGGCAGCAGTGCAGTGGGTTGGGGGTGTCACTGTGCCTGGGGACTTCTCCCCTTCCACATTGCCCAGAGGGGATTGGTCTGAGCTGGGTTTTGGCCCTGCATAAGGATTTAGGGTGATTCAAAGTCATCTTTGCCCTCCCAGCAGCCTGCAGGCACAGAGGCACAGAGCCCATTCCCTAGGAGGCAGCTGATGGGAAAGGTAAAACCATACGGAGTTGCCAGAGAGAGTTTATTTTTCCTGTCTACTCCTGAACACGTGTGAAAAACCCTTGGGTGTTGGCAGAAACTCTCACACCTGAAAACCCAACACCAGGCTGTGAATGTGCCCCTCTGGTGACACATCTCTGCACAACGCAACAAAGAATGAGGCTTCAAGTGCTGTCGAAAATAGCACATTGAATATTGATGGGGACAGAATTTTTAGCAGGGCCTGTTGTGATAGGACAAGGAATGACAATTTTAAACTAAAAGAGAGGACATTTAGACTAGATAGAAATATATTTTTTTTATGCTGAGGGTGGTGAGACACTGTCTCAGAGAAGTGTTAAATGTCCAATCCCTGGAAACATTCCAGGTTAGTTTGGATGGGGCTCTGAGCAACCTGCTCTAGTTGCAGATGTCCCTGCTCTCTGCAGGAGGGTTGTACTAAATGACCTTGAAAGGTCCCTTCCAACCCAAACCAGTCTGTGATGCTGTGAAAACCTGTTTTACATGAGCTTGGTCTTGTCTTAGCACTATGCTGCAGCTTTTCTCCAGCTCCTGACCAGCTTTCACAGGAAAGACCAAGGGATCATGCTGGCCAGAGAAACAGCAAGAGCCATGGAGGAGGGCAATGAGTTTGGTCCAGTTTCCATTATAGCAACTCAGGGAATTCTGAGGATATCTCAGAAAACCCCAGCCTATGACCACCTTCTGCACAATGTAAACATTCATTTAAGATGATGACCAAGAATACTTGGTGAAGTCCTTGCATTTGTTGGCCCAACAGGACTCCTTGCTGTCCACTCCATCTCTTCCTTCCTCTGTCTCTTTATAGCTCCAGGTAGCATGAGCAGTAACCTGTATTTGAACTTTGGGAAATGGTTGCCTAAACTAATACAAAATATTAGGAGCCTGGATCTGAAAGCAAACCCGCGTTTGCCCGTGGGTTCCAGCAATAATCTTGCAAATTTCCAACTCTGCAACTTGAAGCAGCCATTTAGGCTAAAATCTCTTCTCTGACCTTAAATATTTAACAAATACCATACAAAGATATGTAATATCTGCAATATTCATAGCCTCGGCAGCAGGCTGAAAACACTTGGATTTGGCATGGGGTTATTTGAGGTTCTCCTTTGAGCACTGGTAGATTTCCATTGCTTCTTTGTCATTGAACATTGCCATAAAACATTAATAACATTTAACAGATAATTCATAGGCTGTTTGTCATTATACGATGGGCCAGAGATGGTTGCAGTAAACAAAAATGTATCTTAAATAGCTTAAACAAGATGTGGTGTACAGGCTGACTTCTACAAGGCAGAGATTAACTACAATTATTAATAATTACAATCCCCAAGCCAGGAAAGCACTTAGGCACAATCTTATGCCCCATTGGCTTCCCAAGGCAGCCTCTCCATCAATGCCCAGGAGACTTCAGCATGTACCAACACTCAGTGCTGGCCCAGGGTGTGCAGGAGCCCGGACTGTGGTGCCAGGGCTGCAATGAACCTCTTGCGTGAAAGCTGCTGCACAGGTGGTTGGCAGCCATGCCTTCCTCACAGGATGGGTATTGCTTCCTCCTGTTCTTGAAAAGGAAGAGAAACTTTTTTTTCTGGTAATGTTAATATTAAAGCTTTGTACAGAAAAAGCTTACAGACAGGCAGTTTTATCACTGGTTGACAAAGCCAGCTGCTCAGAGAGGCTTTGGTTCAGGTTATTTAAAGTCACTGTTGATCCTCAACCTACTCTCTGTACCTACAAGTCTCCTCAGCTGAAAAGTAGTGAGACCTCAGATCTGCTGAGTACGGTAGGGAGAAACGGGGGCCAGGCTAACCCAAATCCACAAAAGCAGGAACATGTGAGAGAAGACTGAAGATGTACGTGGTAGCATTGGCCACGAGGAGACACAGGTGAGTGGAACTGTGTCGGTGTCCCCACACACAGTGTCACACTCCAGAGCTGTCTCAGTGTCAAAGCAGGGCTCACCTGAAGCTGACACCAAGCGTCACCTCTTATAACACAGCAGTGACTGCATGGATCAGACACAGAAATACCCTTCTAACCTGCCCTGAGACATGCCAGGGCTGGGCCTGACAAGGTGGCAGCAGGGACGGGCAGCAGTAGCAGTGGGTCCCTGGGTACTGGCGGGGATCTCTGCAGGGCAGCCAATGGCCAGGGTGAGGGCAGAAGGATGAACTGGAACTGCCAGGGCTTCTGCAATTTTATTTTCTCCCAGACAGCTATACCTGAAGCAATGCCCTGGGTAAGGATCCTGGCTTCAATTTCCACTTCAGCCTGCTTCTACCTGATTAAAGCTGCTCCCCCTGACTCAGCCTCTGACTCCTGGCCCCACTCACAGGAGCAAAATAGCTTAACTTTGGGTGCACCCGTGTTTTGTGCCGGTGCCCCGTGCACAGCTGCCTGAGCCCCACCATCCGCCTCTCAGACAAAACCCAGATCTTTGAAAGAAAAGTAAACTCCTGCCTGTCCGGGTCCGGTCCGGGTCCGATCCGGTACGGGTCCGGTCGGGGTCTGGATCCGGTTCGGGCGCAGCAGGCGCTGGTGCCGGCGGAGCCTCCGCCGCGACTCCGGCCCCGGCGCGGAGCAACAGCTCCACCGTGTGCAGAGACGGGAGCGCACCGGGAGGGAGCCTCAGGCCACCGGCCAGGCTCAGCTCCCCTTAAGGCACCTTTAGGCCTTTGTGTACTATTTAATTTTTATTTTATTTTTAAGTTTAAAAACAAAAATTAAAAAGCAAACCCCACAGTTTCAAAGGGCACCCTCTTACCGGATTCTGAAGGAAGAACACATTCATTATTGTAGGACTGGATGACCTCAGTATTGCCACAATTACAGCCTGCTGCACTGCATCTTGTTAGAGCCTCCAGGAGTTCTACTCGGGCTTGGTTATTCACGTTTACCCCACGTTTGAACACTTGCCAAGGGACAGACTCTCACTGATTAACATTTTCCACTTGTTCTGACAGGACAAGGTGTCTCCATTTAGCCCACATCCAGAGCTGAAATATAGCAGTTGCTTTATCACCCGATGACCCCTCACCAGCTGAGAAGGGGTATCAGGAAAAGGAGAGATGAGGCCCCTGAGTTGAAATAGAAACAGATTTAATTAAATAGCAAAACTAATATTAAGTACACAAAGTTATACTCAGCCCAGTGAACGTACAGCGGTCACATTAAACGGGACAGCAGCCCTGAGGAGCAGAATGGTGAGTGAGCCCCTCCAGGGATGGTGACCTTTGAGTGGAGGAAGAGGAGGAGAAACAGGAAGGGAAGAAGGAGCCCCCATCCTCAGCAAACTTCCTCCTTTACAGTAAGCATCATTTTCATGGTATGAGATACAGCTGCAAGCCAACTCGGGTCAGCTGCCCTGGCTTTTGCCCCTTCCAGCTTAAGCTCCTGGCTGAGTCCAAACTGCTAACAGCCTGCACACCATGGCTGGCCTATAATTCTATCCCAGCAAAACCAGGACACAAGGTCAGAGACTTGCCTGGTTTTTTGTTTGCTTGACTTGCAATTTCTCCAAGGGCTGCAATAGTTCACCAGTCCTGCTGGAGTTTCCCACTTGCCAAAACAGTCCAAACACAACAAACCACAGAGTCATATTTTGTGTGCACTCAAATACGCTTACGTATCCCATCCTTTTGATAGACTTCTCAGCACAGTGCCAAGCACAGCCAGGTCAGCCTCAGAGTGGGTTTCACAGACTGGGTTTCACATCTGTGAAGCTTATCAGGAGCTGGGGCAAACACCACTGCTGCTGGTGGGCAAATGCTCCAGCTACAGCACACGCAGCCGTGCCTGTGTGATGCCAGACATCACTTCTGATGATGGCTGTGATGAGGCAGCGTTTGAGGCCACTGCTCTTACAGGGTGGAACCAGCTCTGGATACACCCCAGGGACCATGTTTATGGGGTAAGTGCTCCAAACCTTGCCTCCCAGTCTGACAAATAAGAACATGGGGCAGTGCTAAAGCTATGTAAGAGGGACCTCTGGGGCCAAATATGTTGTGTTTGTTGTTCCCCCTCCCTGTGGTTTCTCTCTGGCTTTGCTGCCTTGTGAAAGGTGAACCTGCCTCACCTGGATACATCAGTCCTGGTTCAAGCTATGATGTTATTTCTTCCTAGTTTTTTTGATAACTGCTGCTGTCCCACCCCCCTCCATCCACTTGCTGCAGTTGCTTGCAAGGAGAGGAGCACATTTATTTCCTTAGTGGTCTCCACAGGTGTTTGCTCTCTGTAGCTGCCCTTCCCTGATAAGGTCTGGTTGTGAAACACCCTTGCAGCCCCTGGGAAAGCAGTAGTGGGTGTCAGGGTTGAGGGCTCACCCTTCCAGGCCAAATCCCTGATGAAAATCACATCACACAGATACGCCTCTTCCCTCTCCCCAGAGATGTCTCTGTCTGCAGCTGATGCTGAAACCATACCAGGAAAGCCCTAAATCCTGTGGGGTCTGAGCTCTGGGAAGGGAAGCCCAGGTCTTTTGATGCCATCTTGTGGAAACCTTGCTATCCTGCCATCACCAGTGCCAGTGTCACCTTGGGGACAGGGTTCTGGGCAACATATTGGAGTACTGCTAGCTGGGAAATATTTTGGGATGAGGATGGGTCCAGATGATCTCATTTAGGCTCAGCCATGTACAGAAAAGCTGCTCTGGAGGGATGAGGATCATCACGGCCAAGCAGTCGGGCAAGTGGAGCACAGGAGAGTCCACTGGCAGTTGGCATTTGTTGTGTTGTCATTGCAGCGGTGGTGAGAGGCGACATGAGGATTGTGAGCCTTATGTCAGATCAAATGATACACTCAGGAGAAGACAGATCAGCTGTTGGGCATGAAAGTTCTCTGGCTTATGCTCCTTTTACTAGTCTGTCCATGTGTGGCAAGTGGTGCGGCAAGAAAAGCAGCTGTTCTCAAAAGGCTGGTGAGCCTTGAACAGGCTGTAGGTGTTCCAAATCCAGAAGAGCAGTTCAAACTCTTGTAACCTCAGCAGCCAGCCTGCAAGATCCAAATTCCTGTCCATTCTGCTTGGAACAGAAACCCTTTCACCCCTGCACTGCTGTGCATGCCTGCACTGGCTTGGGGTGAGTAGCAGCCCACTGGCCAGGTCCTCTCCCACAGAGAAGCACAATCGGGTAGTTCACAGTGGGACCATGTCACCAGGGGTGCCCTTGGCATTTAATATCTGGACAGGACAAAGGTCCTCATTCAATGAAATTGCAGGTGCTTTCTGTTCATAACACGCCACCTCAAAAAAGAGAAGGAGATAGACATACCCTCATCTACTGCAGCCCTAAGAACTTGATATGCATTTCTCCCTAGAGAGCACCCTTGCCAGTAGGCTATGAGCTGCAGGATACAGGTTTTATTGGATGATAGGAGAGGAACATCCTCCCTTCTGTTGAACCTGGACAACAGCAAAGTCATGAATTTTCCTCTACTGTTGCTTTGCCAGGCTCATGCTTTACTGTCTCCAGTATGCAAAGATTTTGGCTAACCTGCCTGATCTGTTAGTGCCTGAGTGGCATCTCCCTGGCAAGACATGTAGAGCTTTTCCCAGCCATCACAAGAGCATCAGACACCCCCAAGATTACAGAATTTGTACAAGCTGTACCTTTAATCTTTCTGAATATCTTGCTGTAAGCCTATATATCCTGATGACAGGCAGCTCAGCACTTCAGCTCCTATCAGTATCTTCTGAGACTCAATATGAGCATCTTTGTGTCATTTTTCATTTGAAAAGTGAGGGCAATTAAAAAGTAACCTTACAATCTGAAAATAAAAAGGAAAATTATGGGGTTTTGTTTGTTTTCCTGTATTTAACTTCATCCTCCCCTTATGTTGACTTGGTCTGGATTACAGTTTAGAAACCACAATAACTTTTAAAAAAACAGAACAAAAGTTGCAAATTAAATTATCATAAATCAAGTGCCCACATCAAATACTGTCAGTGGGGTCTGGTTGAGTTACATCCAAGCTGTATTCCAGGATATCATCTCTTTCAAGGTACTCCTGCGATATTGTACTACCACCTGTTGTACTTTGGAGGAGTACAACCCACACAGGAAGTCAGAGGCAAAACAGTGCTTGTTTTCCTGACGCAGAGCTGGAAACCCATCAGTGTGATCACTGCTTTGGGAGGGGAGTCCCAGCAATGCCACTCTGACATTTGCATGGTTGAAAAGGGGATTTATTGAGAGAATGAGGAAGCGTCTTCTAAATTCTGTCCTGTACCATGAACCTGCAGCATGTTGGATACCAACAGGTGTGAAATCCCATGGAAGAAGACAGAACCAATGCCAAGCCAAAAACTGTGAAAATGACCCTCTGAAAAGTCAGGCAAGGATTCATTTTATAGCAGCAGTCAGTTTGCAGCTTGGCATAGTTATCACTTGATTGTTTTGTACTGTTGGGATCACATTTGAAAAGGTGCAGCATGCTCTGATGTTTTTCTTTCCTTTAAAACTCTTTAGGATTAAACCACAAACAGTATTTTCACATGATATCCAGCTCCTCTGCCTCAGACACTTCATAGTAGGGTGGTAATATAACATTCCATCCCTGATCTGATGGAAACATGTCTGCATAAATATGATCATCTGTCTCTGTGGCAAAGTAGGTCAGATCTCATCTGTCAAAGAAGGATTTGTCAGAGATACAAGGAATTGTGTTTTCTTCCTCCTGTCTCATTTGTGCAGACGCAAAATAACATCGGCCATTCTCCCCATAGGTGCTGAGAGGTGGTGGCTGTCACCTGAGGGTGTAAATACTCCCCTGCAGTGGAATGAAAATGTGACCAGTCTCTCACCAGTGTGTCCTGTACAGATCCCTTTTAAGTCACACTCCTCAGATTGGTCTGTGATGCCACACCAATCTTCACCAGTCGAACCCAGCACAAAGACCTGCTTCCCTAGGCCTTGACAGGACAATGGGAAGGAGAGAACATGGGAGAAAGTCTGAGTATCAGCCAGTGCTCTGGCTGCTGATGGGTGTTTGCAAATGTGCTGCAGACAAAGCTATCACTCCATGGTTTAGGTCCTATCAGGTATGACCATGGCCAACTCTGTGTTGACCGATTCTGGGACTCCTCTCTCTCCTGAACTGAGCTGGAACAGAACCAATTCTGTTCAGTGATCTGACTTTTCAGTTAAGTCTTTTCTAAGTAGCTGCTCTTTCTGAAGTTGATGACATAATTTTGCAGACAGTGTCTGCTTCTAGTGGTGATAATGCTCCATGTTTAGAGTTACTACTAAGGATTGGTGTGTGCAGAAAAGTTCTTGCTTATACTTGCCTCCCTGGAGACCAAGGTCACTGCTAAATCTTGTGTGTCAAGCTGGGGTGCAGTAAACAAGAGGTCACACCTGCAGGGAGGAGCAGACAGGACAGGTGACGCTAAATTGACCAGTGAGGGATTAAACTCCACATATGTCTTATTCAGGGATCACGAGCTTCTCTTTTTCAGTGGCCAGCATCTGAGGAGGTCTCTGACTATGCTTCTGCCCTTGATCCCAATCTGTGTGTTCCTGAATCCAGCTCCCAAATCCAGCTCCTGAATTTGGTTCCTGTCTGCTACTGAGTCCAGTCTGGGACTTCCCCAGTGTCTGCCATCAGTGGTGACAGTGACATAATTGACATTTGAGGGGTTGGATTTGATATTTGGTTTGTATATATTTCACTATTTTATTGTTATTATTTTAATTTAAGCTGTTTTCTTTTCCAGTCCATAGGTCTCTCTCCCTTATTCCCTTTCTCTTCCCCTTTGGGAAGGGAGAGGGGTTAATAGAGAGCATCTGTCATTTGTCTAGTGGCCAGCCAAGCCCTAACCCTTGACACTCCCTCTTTAACCTAAGCATTGATCCAGCCCTGCAAAAAGGGTTTTCCAAATGCAGACAAGACAGCAGTTTATTGAAACAACATCTATGGGAAAGCCTGAGAGCCTGCTCTGGAGGGCAAAACCCCCAGGTCTGGGTGTAACCTCTGCAGTGCATCAGCATGGTCCCTGGCACATGGTCAGCACTGCAGCATCAGCCTCACCACCTCCAGCCTCACCAGCATGTTCCCTTTCTTGTGCTATCAACATAACTCCTCTCTCTCCAAGGTGCAGCCCTTGGCACTGGCATGGGGTCTCCTGCCCAGAAAGCTGCAGTGGGAATGTTTCAGGCTGTGTCACGGGATGCTTCAGCTCAACTGTGTTGTCCACTCCAGGCAGCTTCCAGCTGCCAGTCCTGCCCTGCACATTTGTACAGGTGCCCTGTGCTGGGAACTGGTCCCAGAAACCCTTCAGACACCTTCCAGCCTAAGGAAATACTCAAAGCACATGCTCCAGCCTTGTGGTATCACAGCATGGGTACTGTTGTCTTCCAGGCCTGCCAAAACCCCCACTAATTAAAATAATTTCCCTGCAGTCAGCAAAGGACGCTGTGGTTCCCAGCGCCGGTGGCCAGGAGCTGACTCAGGAGTAGGTGAGCACATTGGGCTGAGTCCCCTGGGGGCAGGGGGGCTGCTTATGAAATGCAACAATAAAGCAGCCCAGACACCCACGAAAGCAACCACACTGGGTGGCAGGCACTTCCCCTCCAAAACCAGCCATCTCAGGAAGGACTAACATCCATCCACTTCTGGGAAAGCTGGTGTTGTTCCTGCCAGGGCACTCCCAAGACAAGGGTCATCCAACTTTGCATCCCTGGGCTGGAGCAGACACTGAGCTCAGGCAGGGTGGCAGATGGTTTAACGTTGATTTGAACCCTGAGCCCACAGTTTTGCCACAATGTATTGTGGAGTTGCAGCAAATGGGCAGCAATGAATCAACCAGTTCTAGTCCTGGCTTTCCAGGGAGGATTATCTGGATAAAATGGTGGTGATGTGGTGTGAATAAGCCCAGGATCTCAGCAAACAACTACTGATGGAAGAAAAAATGGGGGAATGTCAAAAGGTGCAGAGAAAGCATCAGCCATGAGATGGAAGGGGATGTTAAGGAAAAATAAATCCCCCACCTTTCTCTTTACAATTAAGAGGGGTTAAAAGGAAAGAGTGGAGTAAAGTCTGTGTGTAATGCCACCCATCACATCAGTACCACAAATGGGATGGTCTACCAGGCTCCCTTCCAGTACTGCCACTCCTCTTAAGAGACTTCATCTGCATTTTTTCAGAGGAGGCTGGCATGGCCTCGATGTTCCCCACTGAAACAGAGCTTCACTGTGCCTGCAGGAAGAGATGGACCCTGCTCCACCCCTTCCCCAGCCTCCACAGACATGGCTGGCACAGGGCTCTGAGAATTGCTGATTTTGGTTTAATTTCATCTAGCCAAACAGCTTGGGAGGTGAATGGCTGGCTCCGTGGAGCAGTGGAAATCTCACCCTGACCTGGCTCACTCTCCCTGGTGCAGGAAGGAGCGGTCAGGACATGAAATGTCCTCAAAGCATTTGCAGGCACCTGTGTGTCTTGCTCGTGGGTAGGAAACAACTATGGAGAGGGCTGCAGTGGAGGAGAGTCCTGTGGAGAGAGGGAACCCTGCTGCCTTCCCTCATCAGTGTCAGCCTCTCCTGGAAATTTTTCTTTAAAATGACCAGTAAAAAGCAACAGAGAAGATCTGTCAACCTCACTGTGTCCAGGAGCAGAGATGCTTCTGAGTCTGTGGGTGCATGGAGGCACCAGGGCACTGGTGGGCATTGGCCCAAAGAACATGGTGACACCTGGGGATGGACCTCACCTCGGCTTCCACATCAGGTCATGGACCACTCAGGACACCATCAACTTTCTATAGAAAAGCCAAATTTGTTTGAGCCTTGGAGTTTCACCCCTTTTGGAGGAGGGTGAGCTGTGTCCATGGAGCTGAAGAGGTCCCTTTTTGGGGGCTGTACCCCATGGTGATAGGTTGGAGAAGTTAGGCTCAAAACCAGAAGATGTCTGAGACATACCCCTGTGAACATATGACCATATATTTGCAGCCCTCAGGTGCCACAAACAATGGCTGTCAATGCAGGTGTGCATATGTATGTGTGCCCTTATGCAAGGGAGTCAAAAGGGATGCCAGAGAAACTGGAGAATCAGGCAAACGGGCCTTTTTTTCCTGTGAGGAAGGACAGGGAAGAGTGCACATTGCACTGCAAGCACACTGCAGGAGATGTCCTGCACTGTAAGTGATTTTCTGAAGGAGGATGAATTTTCTGAATGCAAATGACCCAATTTTCTCTACTCTCTTTCTGTGGGGTTTTCTTTCCCCCATGATTCTCCAACACTCACTTTCATCCCAAGCAGTGAGCAAGCTACAAAATATCAGCCCTGCTTCTGGAATGAAGATTCTGGGAAAAAACACACAAGCAGAAAACTCAGTTTTATTGCCAAGTTTTCAAGCAGCAGGGATGTACTTGGTGCCTGCAAAGTAAAGCGTTTACATTTCTTTTGCTGAATCCCATTCGGACTGGAGTGTGCTGTCTGGGATGACCAGCCTTTGGAGACAGACCCACTGGGAAGCATTCTGCTCTCACCAGCCCTCCTCGGTCCTGTGTATGGTCCAAGAGCAGGACCTAGAGACATGACCTCGTGTTGGGTCCAACTCATGCAAGAGGTTGATGTCCACAGCACCCAGACCCCAGCTCTTGTGAAGCCCTGCAGGCTTTGGCCTCAAACTGACTAAAAGATTGCCATGTTTTGGTTCCTTTCAGTAAATTGAAGTACTTTTCATTTTCATTCCCCCCATCCCCTAAACCTAAAGGATCCTGACAGCTTGGGCTGTTGTGTCAGCTGACTTTTCCATCCAAAAATAATAATATATTTGATGTGGAACCCTCAGTCTGCTCTGCTTTAACCCTCCCCAGAGCCCTATAACTCTGTGTGTGTGTGGATGCCTTTGTGTCCTCTGGCATGCTTTTGCACATGGAAAGAAGAAAGAGTTTTTCCCTACCTGGAACACTTGCTCCCATTACTGAACGTCTTTGAAGTCGAGCAATAAAAAGCCCCTATATCCAGGCACAGAGCTCCCTGCCAGCTCTTTAACGCCTCAAATGCAAATTTCACCATAACCATACCAAAAATGTGAAAGGCTTCTCCAGACTATTGTATCACTCTCACAAATGAATTGATCTTCAAATAAATACCTACAGACCAGAGAACAGCCTTGTCCCATCCATGGGGTACAAGCATCAATTTGCCAGGGGCTCCCTCACCCCAGATGTATGCCCATGGCCGTGTAGCTCTGGGTACCTCACCAGTGAAAAGGCCATAGGATGGGAACAGGAATACAGATGAATGCCAAAAGAATAAAGTAAATAAAATTCTGTGCCCTTGAACTGGAATAAATAAATTAACAAGGGAAGCTGGGACAGCTCTTGCAGCAAATGCAGGCATGTGCTTGTGTTTATTTGAAATTCAGCAGCTGTGGTGGGGGATGCAAGATGTGTAAGGGTACAATAAAATACCCAGAGCCACCATGGCTCTCTAATGTGAGATATTGCAGAGCCTTTTTCACGCTGCCTCATTTCTCCTCCCAATTAGACAGAAAAAGGAGCAAAAGCCAAGGGGAGGGTGGGGAATTATTGTAACCCTGATGGCAGTGGGTGAGAGCAAACCCTCATTCCCCCTAGTGAGTGTACACTTAGGACCCTCCACCCTGCCCAAATACACCCTCCAAAAGCAGGGGCAATGATAGGCCTCAGTCACAGATGTGTCCATGAAGAAATATAACCATTCTTTCTGCTTGCTCCATGGTGATGTGTCTTAACTGGAGCCCAAAAAAGCCTTGAGAAACATTTCTGGATGAGCAGGGAGAAGATGCACAGTATGTGTGTGAGAATGATGAGCATGGAAGAAACAGTGCCAGACTTGTGTGTTTTTATCCTAAAATGAGGCAATAAGAAAACTTTTTCAGTTTTAGTAGGTGGAGACACTTGAATGACCATGTCTGATTTTCAAGATATCTCAAGGCACAGCCACACTGGCAGGTCAAATGAAGACATGGGAAAAGCATCTCCCAAGGGTGTTAGAGATCCTCCGCATGACCTTGGGTACATCACTGTGTTTGTCCCTTTGAGTTCCTCAGAGATGGGCTAACTCCTTTTTCCCCCACCTTCTTTATTCTGCTGCTAGCTCTTCTATTAGAGGAGCTGCTGCATTCATATACCAGCCACACTCCTAAATGGGGCAAGTGCTCTGCTCCTCCTTGGCAAACAACTGAGATGCCAAGGTGAGAAAGAGAGCAGGCAGAAAAAGCAGGCTACAAGTGCTCTGGTGTTCTCTCCTGGACCAGCTCGCTTTCTCCAGGTGATGGTCTAGCAGCTGGTCTCAGCCCAGCTATGAGCGAGCTCCTGCCCAGTCCAAACACAGACCTCTGCCCAGCTACAGCCAGGAGGCACCTTGGGAAAATATGAAAACAAGCAGTGAGAATAAACATCCGGATGAGGGCTGAGGAGGGAAACCAAAACACTGGGAGAAGCCAGGAATAATAAGAACCAAAAACAAATAGAAAAGAGCTAACAGGAGCAGCAGATTTAAAAATAAAATGAAAGAACAACAGCAGGGTGGAGGGACAGAGATATTTTTGGGAGTGACAACCATGTAGGGCTTTCAGAGCTGAGTCTTGAAGTCATGGGGCTCAGCGCTGGGGCAGAACTGACCTCTTCCCTCACTGCCAGGTCTTGGGGAGGTTGGAGAAAATAAGCTGGGACTCCCAGGAGCTGTTTGGGCAGCAGCAATGACAGCAGCCTGCTGCCCACCCTTCTGCTGCCATTCCTCCAGTGGGGTAAAGTGTGTGTGTTGCTGAGGAGCAGGATGCAGACACTGTCCTGGGAGCAGATGTCCCATCCAAACCCATTCTCAGCTCCTGATGGAGTTTTCTCATCCCTTCAACCCACTTGCACACTGGTCCCTCGGGCTTGGCAAGGCAGGGACCACATCTGCTCAGCTCAGGTCTGAAAGGAGAAGATGTGTCTCCTGTACACCCCAAATCAGTGATGTTCTGGCTGGAGCTGAACCCCAGTTATCCTGGGAACTGTCCTGGGATGGCTCTGCAAACTCTGTCAATCCAGAGCCATTCGCTTGCTCCAAAACTTATATCCAGAGATGAAGCCACTAAAAATCAGATTCATGAAACATCCTTTGTTGGTTCAGATTCCCTGAAGTTCTTCAGCCCCATGCCCCAGGCATAGATCATATGGAATCAACAGGAGAAAATAAATAATTTTTTTTTTCCCCAAGGAACTAATTCGGCTCACAGTGTACAGCATCACATCCTGTACAGGCTGTCCAGGACAGACCCTGCACCTGGCTGGCCTGTATGGGGTGCACAAACCCTCTGTGGAGAGTCTATTTTGGAGATAGGCATGGGCCATTCAGAGGTGGCTTTAAACCTTCCCCCCAGGAAGCTGC
>JANHGN010015941.1:26271-37872 GCA_024605025.1 Megaceryle maxima
CCTCTGTGGAGAGTCTATTTTGGAGATAGGCATGGGCCATTCAGAGGTGGCTTTAAACCTTCCCCCCAGGAAGCTGCCTCCACTCTCTCCAAGCTGACCATGTTGTTCCTCTGCATAAGCACCTTCTATCCAAGGAGGATCCAAACCCCCTCCAGGACAGAAGCCCTGCGTGGGACATTCAGACATTTACTTTTTCTCTGGGGTTCACACATTTTTCACTTGTTGCTCAGGTCTGGGAACCAGCCCCCATTGCCTTTCTCTGCCACCAATGGTCTCTGTACCCTGGCACCGGTGCTGGGTCCTCGAGGTGGCATTTCCATGGTGAGATTCCAGTAGCTGCAGGGAGACTGGAAGCATGCTGGAATAAGAAAAAAAAAAAAAACCCTTTGGCTGCCTCTTGGCCCTTGACTCAGATCAGTTGCGCTCTCTCGAAAGCAAGATTTGCTGGGTCACCCTGAGCTGGGTTGCAGTGCCACTGCCACCAGACCTGCCACTCCAGACCTCCTCTTTCCTGCTCTTTGGAAGCCCTCCAGCCCCAAGGCTGCAAGTCCACGACCACTTAATTAAAACCAATGGTGAATTTTAAAGACAGGGAAAAATAAAACAATAAAAATAAAAGAAATCAGTCTGGACAGAGAGCCAAGGAGGCCACGTGCCAGGAAAGCGAGCCGCCTGCCAGTTTGGCACAGAGTGAATGCTTGGCCTGTTGAGATCAGACGCTGGAGCAAAGGCACGTTGAAGAGGCACTTACCGTCTTCAGGGGAAAAGGAGAGGTGGGGAAGGGGTCAGGGATGAGGACCAGACAGAGACTGAATCACAACTGAATCCCAAACACTCTCTCAAGCATGAAGGTAGGGGGGTGCGGGAGGATCAAGACACATCCCCGCCAGGGACTTTTGTGGTGTTTGTCAGCACAGCCTCATAAATGACATTACTGCAGCTGCTGCAGACAGGCTCCCACCAAAACCAGAGCTGGAGATAAACAGAGCAAGGGACAGTCCTCACCAAGTGTTTTGAGAGCACCGGGCTGTGGAGCAGTGGGAAAGGGCTCTCAGCAAGAGGGGGAGCACATGGTGAAGGGGCAACAAAGAGAGGGATGCAGCCAAGAACAGAGTATGATGCACCAACCCTAAGAGTCAGAAGTTCAAAGGAGGTGAAGATCCCTTTACTCTGTGTGGGAACAAGATACCCAGATCAGCACTGGGTGCTGAAATGGGGGTGCAGGGCAGGCAAACTTCCCCGTGTTCCACATGCATGCTGCACCCGGGATGGGCAGCAGCCCACGGGCTCCTCCTGGGCTGCCCCACACCAGCAACAGAGGAGGTGGGGAGGCCGTGCATGACTTTCCCCACTTCCCACCTCTGGCAGTGCACATTGGCAGGCAGCATGGGCTGCTTTCCAGGATCCGGTCTCTCCTTGGCCCCTTTCCCTGGCTCCCCAGGACACTGCACAGCAGACAGTAACATGCCCGCCTCTCTGTGGGCTGGTTTCTTATGACCCAATGCAAGGAGCCTGTGAAAGGAGCAACTGTGGCCAAGTTTCCCCTTGTTTTTACTTTCCCCATTTCATTTTGTCTGGGTCCAAGTGGTGGGTTTCGAATCCAGCCTTTCCCTTTTGCGGTTCTCTCCCGACAATCCCAATGGCACTGTAAGAAAATGTTAGGTCAGAGCCAGCCAGCACCTCCCTGGCTCTGAAAGCTGTGCCCAGTAGAATTCTGGCCAGATCCTGGGATGGGCTCACAGATGACTGATGGAAATGCACCGCTGCTTTGCATCTCTGCTGGGGAAAAGGCAATTGGGTTGTTCAACATGAGAGTCTGAACTTTCAAAGGTGGGTGTTCTCCTCCCAAAGCCCCCATTTCTGTCTGTGTGCTTCTGGACATGTGTTCACACCAAGACTGGACCTGCTGAGCTTTTCCAACAGGTTTCTACTAAAAACCCGTTAGGCTCTTCCAGTGGCCCCTGTGCACCCTGAGCCCTCGATCATACACTGCTATAGCTGCACCCTTCACTCTGCAACCTGCTCAGGACCAGACCTTTGGCAGCTCTCCTTCCCAAAAGTGGATTGCCCATGAGAAATGAATGCATTTCATACAGTACCCTGCATGGGTGGAAGACTAAAAGGCAAACACGCGCTCACTGCTCTCTCCTCACGGCTGCATTCAGATTTGTTGGCACTGCATCCCCTCCCCTCCTCTCCTTTGGGCATTGCCTGTCCAGCTGCACAACATCCTGGTGAGCCAACAGGATGAGTGACGGGTAAACAGAGCTTTTCCATGGAAACATTTGTTCAACAAAGAATTGCAAATTTTCATGGCGAGTATCTGGTTTCCTCTAAACTTTTTTGTCGTTTCTGAAAGCTGCCTGGCCAGTCTGGGTCTGGATTTCATGAGTATTTTTCCCCCAACAATTTTTAGCAGCTAGGATCAATCTGGTCTTTCTATTTATTATTTTTTTTTAATTCTTATTTAGGTTTCCATCCTTTTTTCAACATAAATGGAGGTGCTGGCATCTCATTTGGCATCTCTTTTGGGCTTTTCTGCAGGGCACAAACTCCTCCTTTCTGAGAGGTTAATGATAATGGTGGGTGACACAGGAAGCGACACTTGGATTTTTTGTCTGAGAAGAGCTGAATGGGAGAGGTGGAAATGGTCAGTCTGCTCTGGGCCACATCAACATGTGGATATGGAGGAAAAATCCATTTTTTTCACAGAACCAGTGAGGAGCAGCAATAATTTCAAGTAACACTTGCTGAAGCTCCTAAAAGACACACACACAGAAGGAAACAAGAGGGCACTTCCAACTGTCCAGAAGATGAGATGATGCCTGCATGGTGCTTGGGTCTACCTGGAGTGCTGTGACAATGTGGGGACACCCTTGTGCACAAGGAGCCCAGCCCAGCCCCATGTGCTCATCTCACTCCGTTCTTTTTCCCCAACGTTGCTTTTCTTTCCTTGGCTTTTTCTTGCTTAGATTGATTTTTTTTTTTTTTCCAAGCAAATCTGTTTGATCCTCAGGACGAGGGGAGGGAGACAGACACAGAGGTTTCTACTTGGCCTGTATCTCCTCGGTACGGTCACAAGGAGCCAGCGGGGTCCCCAGCACAAGGCGGCGGTGACAGCAGGTGGCACTGCAGCCCCAGAAACGCGCCGCAGCCACCCCGGGAGCTGCTGCCCGGCACATCCACAATCCCACTCCCACTCCCACCCACAAATGAGCGATCAGGCAAAGCAGCCCCCCTGCACTCCGGGGCGCTTTCCTCCTGTGTGACCCCACCAACCCCCACAGAATCACACAATGATTTGGGTCGGAAGGGACCTTAAAGATCTAGTTCCAACCCCGCCCCGCCATGGCAGGGGCATCTCCCACTAGATCATGTTGGGCAAAGCCCCATCCAATCTGGCTTTGAACACATCCAGGGATTGGGACATACACTCTGTGCAGCCTTTTCCAGTGTCTCACCACCCTCACAGTAAAGAATTTCTTCCTAATATCTAATCTAAATCTACTTTCTTTCATGATTTCATGTGCTGCCAAGCAGAAGAGCTTGGGACACTATTCCTAACCCATTTCAGAGCAGAGCGTCTGGGGAAATCCTGTGCTCAGTGAGGGTTTGGTGCAGAGAAACCTCCTCCTCACTCCAGGGTGACTTGCTACTCACTTTTTTGGGGGTGCAAGAAGCTGAAGGAGCCTGTTGTTTTCAAAAGTGAAAGCAGGAGGAGGTGAGCAGTCCAAGAAATCAAGGTAGCCTGGACAAGGTGCAACTACCAGCTGCTGCAAACCAGAGGGATTTATAGAAGGAACCTGAGTTGCTGTAAAACTCTGAGTATGAACATGGAATTTTCAAGAAATCAACATCCTTCCATGAACTAGACTGATTTATGCCAGTAAATTTATACTGATCTCTCCAGTTGTGCCTGCTAAGAATATAACAGGGGATGCACCATAGCCTCTGTTCCCATCCTATAGCTGCTCAGCAAGTTCAGGCTTTATTTTTAGCCTGACTTCCTCGGGGCTCTGTCTGATCTGATTTCTCTGGAGAGAAGATTTTTTCTGCTAAACGCTGCTCTCTTGCTATAGACTCCCATTCTCCCCGGCACTGCTGAAGGGGTTGACCTTTTCAAGCAAATTTGAAAGATAATCAGTTCCAATTTGGGGGGGAAAAAAAAAATCAACCCTTAAAACTGGCAGCTGAATTAGAGAAGAGAGAGATCTAAAAGAGCATCCTGGGGTGAGAGAGACAAACAGGACTCAGACATCAGAGCGGCTGGTCAGTGGCCCAGGGGAAGTCAGGATTGCAGCAGAAGGAAGGAAAAAAGGATATTTTCCTTCTTTCTTCCTTTGATTTGGCTGGTGTATTATTGCCAAGCATTTTGTGACTTGCTTTCAAGCCATTTACTGTGAGTGCTCAGTCAAAAATATGAGCTGTGTTGGTTAGTGGTGTTTGGTCCTGTGATGTTGTTTCTGGCCAGCAGTTGGTTGAGCTCATGTCTTGTAATTAGTGGGTGGGCTTGAGAAGACCACTGTGGCTTCCGATCTCTCAGGGAAAGGGAGAAAATAAGCAGGATTAAGGAATTTTAGAAAATTATAGTCAATTTCATTTCACATAAGCTTTGCCAGGAACACCAAGCCCTGGAGAAGGATGGTTGCTGCAGGATGTATCGTCCATGGGCAGGACTATAGGACTTCATTTCTTGTCATAGTCACACAAATAACTGTGTAAGTCTTTGTGTATCTCTGTGTGTGTGCACAGTGTTGCCTGCCCAATGGTCCGTGGGCTGATGGTGGCTATGGGAAACACGGTACCTGTGCAAGATTAAAAGGATATATTCCATCTGCAAAGACAGTTTTACACAGATTTCTTTTTTTAATCAGGCATCATCACAAGTGATAGCAGGATTGCTATAGCTGGAGGGACATGAGAGATGGGGAAGGATGTTAGAGCAGGGGGAGCAGTGATTGTTTTTAACCAAGAAGATCTGTCGAGGTGACACCAGCAGTTGTCCAGACCAGCTTGCCCAGGTTGCTGGACCCCATTTGAGCTAATCCCTTCTTGCTCACATGGTTTTTCCTGCATCAGAGAGACAGAAAACTAGCCACAAGTTCCCCATGAAAATGCCAAGTGTGAAGCTGCAACAACTGAGCAAGAGCTTTACGAGTAGCTGTAGTGCTCACAACTGCCTTTCACTGGGGTCTGTTTGTCCCTGGTTCAGGGAGCTGGGGGGGGGGGACGGACACCACAGCTCCCCAGCCTATCTCTGCCAATGCCCCAGTGAATATTTCCCCTCTACATATTTGCTCAGCAGCATTTAAAACTCACAGTCAGTACTTGGTGCTAAATGCACCAAATAAACACAAAAGTTGTTTCAGGTGGGTGTTTACACTTCTGCTTCTGCTGCAGGATGCAGGATCCGACCAACCCCTTCCCATGTCAGTGGAAGGAGGTTCCACCTCCAGCACCACCAAACAGTCCCTTGCTGATATCTTTTCCCAAATAACTTTTTTTTTTTTTTTTTTTTTTTTTTTTTTTTCTGGCTGGGATTTGGTAGTAAGTTTTGTCTTGAGAGAGGGTCTGCTCTGATTCAGAGCAGAGAGGATCTGATCAGCCAAGCAAACACAACTTTTTGAACTACAAAAGACATACACACACAAAAAAGCAATGTCTGCTTTCTAACTGCAAACATGGATCTGATGCTGCACATCATGGGAACGGTTTATCAGGCAAATTGTTCTACAGAGTGGCTCTAACAAGAGTATTTATCTCTCTGTATCCATGTATATGTATAGGATATGTTTATGTATTCTGTCTCCCATTCAGTATAGATATGATCATATGCTCTCTACCCAAACAATGTCAAAAATGTCCTATGTCTTGCTGGCAATGACTACTCCCACTATCACCCACCTGACTCTCTTTTTTTTGTGGGCTTTTTGCAAGTCCCTGGGCCCCAAAAGAAGGAGTTTTCACACACAAAAACAAAACAAAACAAAAAGGCAGCTTTGGGCAAGAGCCCATTGTTATTCTGTGGCAAAGCTTCAGGCAACAATCATTGCCCCATGGGTACATCTCACCCTTGGGATGGTGCCCTTCACTGGCAACCCTGCCATGCTGCCTGCAGCCAGTGCTGGGCCCATGTTCTCCAAACCAGCCAAGGGCCCCGTCTCTCTCCCTCTCCTTACTTCAGCAAAATAACCCTGCGATTATTTTTCCACATGAAAGTGCCCTGGTGTTCAGGTGGACAATCTGACTCCGGCTGAGCCGCCTGGAATCCCTGTGGTTTTGATTTTCAGCAGAGAACAATCTTATCAGCCCAGATTGTACACAGAGATAGGGAGCCTCGGGGTAGGGTTGCATAAGCACAGATTGCCTCAGCTGGGATAGGGAAGGCTCCGCTCGCTGTATTTATTTGTTTTCCCCACCGCGGGTTTCAGGTTCTCCTGGTGACCATCATTTCAGCTTTCTTTCCCCGCTCATTGTTTGAGCAGCCGAGCCTTCCTCATGGATCACTGGGCAGGAGGCTCAATTTAAATCCGACCTCAGTCCTCGGCCACTTGCATGTTGACTTGAGAGATTTCTTGCAAATAAGGCTTTTTTGTCCCCATCTCACTACGGTTCTTCTCTGGGCAAGGATGGGACAGGCCCCAGTTTGGGATGGATGTGACTCCCCCCTCCTTCAGCACACCCATTTTGGCCTCTTCCTCTCCTGCCAGCTCTTCTTTCAAATCTGGCAACTGCGTGGGCACCTTGTCTCCGATTGCAAAGGCAGGATATATGGTTTCCGCGGAGGCCATCAGCAAATAGCTGTGGCTACGTAACCTTGGCAGGAGAGGGGACCGAGGACAGAGAGGCATCCTTAGCAAAGCAAAGCCCCCAAAACATCACCCAGAGGAGCATCGGAAGGTGCAGACCCAGAGACTCAGGCACTTGAGGACAGCAAGTGCTGCAGCTGGTGCTGATGTGGGGATCCCATCCTGTGCTGCTCGATGCTCCTCTCTCAGACTAGTCCTCTCATGTGCTGCTCAAGGGGACAGGGTGGCAGGGACTGAGTGCACCCATGCAACCTCCATGCTGGGACTCTGGTACGTTACTGGGACCTGACACAAAAAGTCACCATGCAAGTCAGAGAGTGTCTTTAGGAAAATGTGTTAGGTTTGAAGTTAACCCTGAAGTGGTGTGGGAGCCATTGTGTGCATGTTGAACTTCCGAGATGTCAAATTACTTTTTGTGTGAGAAAACCTGTTGTCTCAATCCTATTTGCAGCTTTCAGGTGCCAGCTCTCCTTTTTTCCTCTCCTCCTGGTTTAGAGAACTTTAGGAAATCTCCCTTGTCCTGATCCCATCAGATCATGTAACATCACTTCTTCCCTCCTCTAGGATAGTTTAACAAATGTGAAACATCCATAAACCAGAAGGGACCACTCTTAAGAAATGGTTGGATGTCTGGTGTGCCATGGGCTCAGATCAAGCCTGCTAAACATGTCCCAGAAAGTCATCACAGGCTTTGTAGAGGATTGATTCTCCTTCCTGCTGAAATGTACACCTCTCTTTTAGGCTTGAATTAGGCCATGAGTGGGTGCAGGCCAGTGTGGGGGGGGCAGAATGACCATCTGCTGACCATCCTCACCATGATCATTACATGTGGTTTGGCCACACCTCTCTCCCCCACCACCCATGGGGACATGGGGACTGGTGACAGCTAACAGACTAGAAGCAGAGTTCCAAAGCTCCTTTTCTCAAGGTCCCTTCCAGTCCAGGCCCAGTCCATAGGTAGGGAGATCAGAGGTAGAGCAGGGGTGGGAGTCTCCAGGCAAGCAGCCTGAATCTCCCCTTCCCCGTGTCCTGCTTTGCCTTTGCCCCTGTAGAGGTCTTTGAACCTCATCCAAGTCGCCCTTTGGACCTTGAGGCCTCAGAAGCAGATTCTGCACACAGAGATAATAGATGAGAATGGTACAGCCCAGGGCAGCATCAGCTTCTTGGCCAACATGTTGCGCTGAGTCTGTCCACTTCATTAGGCACCATGTGTCTTAGGGACAGCACAGTTCCAGGGCCCCCACACTCTTTGCCTGTGCTCTTCCTCCCGAGAAATAATCCCACCTCCCAATTAAGCACCTCCTGGGCCTTCAGGACATTGGCTTGAGGGGTACTTTTGCCAACAGAGATACCTTCCTCAAGCCTCAGCACCTCCCCCGGCCATGAGAACAGCAGTGATGCATGTCCCGGACAGAGCCATCCCAGCAGTGTAAAACCACTGCGTGCCTTCCCCCACCATGCACCCAACAGCTACAGGCCAGGGCATCCCCACCTCAGCTCTGCTGCAAAGGGCATGTGGCACAAACCACCAACAGTCCTGTGTGGGTTGGAAGCCACCACACCAGGGGATAGAAGTGTCCCCTGCAGCTGAATGCTGCTGAGCCCACACACTGCTCCTGGCTCCTGCTCACTTTGGTTCCGCTCCTGCAAAGGAGTGATGTAGGTGAAGCTCTGCCGAGGTGGGGCAGAAGGCAGCCTCTAGCTATGGGGAACCAAGCAGCCTGTGGCCAAGTGCTTGGGCAAGTTCTGCACTTTCTTCATGACAGAACCTCTGCCCAGACCCGCAGGGCTCCCAGGAAGGGAACAGTAGTTTTTAAGCTTGTGCTCCCTCCCTCTTTCACTCTTTCTCTCCCTGCTTCCCTGCTGGCTCCAGGCACACAAAGATCTTAATTCCCTAAATATAGCTCTGATTTGTCTTAGAGTGACATAACCCTTCTGTTGAATGAAGCAAACACTAAGGCCATACTTGTTCATAGACCTGGCACTGCTGCAAAATGCCCACATGGGCAGTGCCGTAGGTCCCAGTGATACCCACCACCCTGTACCAGGCAGCAGGAGTGGTGGTGGGGGACAGGCACCCTTCGGCGCTCAGGAGAAGCATCCTGATGGTTTGCAGATGTGATTTCATTTTTCAATTGTTTCTAATTTGCTTGGGTTGTTTTTTTTTTTTTTTCAGTTCTAGAAAAGAGACAATTTCTTCAGGGAGTGTTAGCCACAAGCCTCATTTGGCATTGTTTTTTAGTCAATTGGTTTTGTCTTGTATTATTAGGAATATTGCATTACATAATGATAAGCTGTGGCGACTTATTATGGGGACTATAAAGGGAGGCAGCGTGGGCACATGGATCAGCAGCCGCCAGTGCAGGGCAGCCACCCTCCCTGCTTCATCATCTGCCCTTGCTCTGACCTTCACCAGGTCTGTCATCTCCCCAGGTCTCAGTTTCCCCTCTCGTAAAACAGGGTTGATACATGTTCCAGCTCTTAGCTTAAAATATTTCCCAACCTAAAGTCAGAAAAATATGAGGTTTTCCCCTTTCTTGTATCCTGAGAAGCAGGCACGAGGATCTTCTATAACTATTCTGTTGCAGCTGAAAGCCATCTGAGTCTGAGCAGGTACAGGACTCTACCAGAGCAACCCTGATCCCTGTAGAATTAAGCTATGGATGAGAAGCTGAGGCAGAGGTGGGAACGAGTTCCTCTGCCCACAAAGGCAATTTGCTGAAAGCACTGGACAAGTGAAAACAGGAAATTGTAATTTAACTAAATCTGCCTCTTTAACCTCATTATTAGGATTGGGATTATATGCTTCGGAGAAAATTAGACCTCTGTTTAAAATTTGGAGAGGTGGGAGCAAATGCTAGAAACCATGTGGAGAGAGGATATGTTCCTGTTCTTCACAACAAGTCCAGTCAGAAGGAAAGATGGGGTGGCACAGGGTGGGGGTTCATCTTGGTGCTCTCTTTCCATACAGCATCATGCTGCTGCTGGGGTGGGTTCTGATAATCCCTGGGAAGACTGGTAATTTGCTCTGTCTGCCTGAAGATTAAAGCAAATTGTCCTCTGTTTCCATATTTAAAATGTCCAGTTGGGAAAGATGATGGTGTCTCGGGTTACTTTGCACACTTGACCTGAACCAAAGCTTCTGTAGATCCGGCCTCTACCACCTCTGCTCTCCCCACACAGCATCTGTCGCCCTCAGAAAACCTGATGTCTTAGCCCCAGCAGGAACAGCAAAATCCACCCCTGAAGATAGATCATGGCAGGCAGGTCAGCACTGTGTTGGCTCTACATTTACTGCTTATGCTTCTCTTAATGACATCTGCATGCAGTAGGTAGGTTAAAGTACCTGCCTATTACAGACACCCAGCAGTGTGACCCCATAGCAAGCTCTTCCTTGGATGCAAATCTGCTGACAGTGAAGCATGCTGGGCAGGCAGACAGGGAGGTTTCCACCTCTGCCTGTGCAGTGTCCATGAGCTGCTCACTGGAGAAAAGAAGGAGTAAGGGAGAAGCAAGACTAAAGGAGAAGAGGTGAAAAGTTATCTTGGAGAATGTGTTGTTTTATTTACAGGTCTGCAGAGTCCAAAGCACTTCAATAATAGTTAAACAATTGTTAAATAGTACTTTATCTTCAGGCTGGATACAGTGCAAGCAGGCCCTGGCTGTCTAGTGACAGGCAGCTTGATAAAACCATCTACCTGGGAGGGAGGGAGGCCGGATGCCTTGGCCCAATCCTGCCTATACCACACACCCTGCCTCCTTCTGGCTGCCGACATTTCTAAACCTGTGCACTCAAAACAAAGCTCCTGCATCTGGCTGAGCAGGCCTGCTTTGCAAAGATACAGGACACAAAGTTCTCCTGACCACATTGTGGCTCCAGGTTTCTGGCAGCTTTAGGGAGCCAGGCCTGGAAATGTTGTCTTTCAAACCCTGGGCTGAGCAAGCATCCACTCCTGACCATGGGCCTCTGTGCAGAATTTGCCAGCACATGGCCCAGGGCTGTGGGGGGTGAGAGCGGGACTGTACCTGCCCCTCTGCAGAGCTGAGGGATAGCAAGGAAGGAGAGCTGGGCAGGAGCTGGCAGCACGTCAGGGGCAGAGCAGGCGTGCAGCTCATACATGGGACAACGCTGGCTCAATGTGACCTGGGAAATGAAAGGGGGGAGGGCTGTGGCTGGCTTTCTCCTTGGGCATTTGTTTTTATACACTGAATTTCCTACTCCGGGGCCCTAAGCATAACCTCCACCCCTCTCCAGCTGCCCCCAGCATGGAGGTGGGCTGGGCAGAAGCAGGCTGCCTGTCTGACTGCGCCGGAGGAAGAGGTGCTTACGGTAGAGGTGACCTTTCTAAATCCCTGCTTTGGACAGACATTTCCAATAAGTGCTGAAGAAAAGCCTGCCAGTTCCAGCTTTCTCAGCCTGCTCTCCATTTTCCTTCCATCCTCTCCAGGCTGAATTTAATCCGAGAAGGTTCCTTTGAGCTTTTGTGTGTTGCTGGGGGAGATGTGGGCGCACAAGGGATCGCGTTACAACTTTCATTTCCTGAAATGTTTGAGGGAACATCCAGGGTTTTATCCACACATCAGGCAAAGTTGAGGGCTCGGATTTCAGGTCTTGTCACTCAGCTGTCACCAAACAAATGAGCCTCTGAGAGCTGGAGACGGAGAGAGCTACCTGCTATTCATGACCCCGAAAACAGGTGATCACTCATGGGAAAAGCAGGTAGAATTAATCATTCCACTGTTCTCCATTTCCTCCCCTTTTTTTGGCTGACCTGGACACAGTGTGAAATCT
>JANHGN010015942.1:0-14272 GCA_024605025.1 Megaceryle maxima
TCTCCAGGCTGAACACCCCCAACTCTCCCAGCAGAGGGGTTCCAGCCCTCCCAGCATTGCTGGGGCTCCTCTGGCCCTGCTGCAACAGGTCCCTGTCTCTGCTGTGCTGAGCACTCCAGAGCTGGCAGAGGAACTCTGAGAATTTACAGGCATGGTCTGTGACCTGACGCTTGATAGTATTTTATTAAATGCGTTGTTGCTAGTGTTGCCAGTGTCAGTATCTTAACATTTTGATGGCTGCTGCCTGGGGTACTTCTAGAGACAGCCCCTTCTGATGGATTCCTCTAATCATTTGAGTCAGCCTCTTCCTCAACATAGCGTGGTCACTCTGGGTCCAGAGAAGGGCAGCTAAGCTGGGGAAGAGTCTAAAGAACAACTCTTACAAGGAGTGGCTCAAGCTGTGCCAGGGAAGGTTTATGTTGGACATTAGGAAGAAGTTTTTCTCCAGAAGGATTATCAAGCCCTGGAATAGGCTGCCCAAGGCAGTGGTTGAATCACCATCCCTGATTGTGTTTAAAAGTCCTGTAGATAGGGGGCTTAGGGACATGGTTTAGCAGTGGACATGTAGAATAATATTGGTTGCACTCGATGACCTTTAAGGTCTTTTCCAACCTAATTGGTTCTGAAAAAAAAAAAAAGAAATTCAGCCTGCTCAGGATCTATCACCCATCAACCAATGCTGAGCATGTTTCCTCACTGTGCACCATTAACCCCTCAGCCATAGCTTCTACCACCTCCCGAAGCTGGTTGGGCTAGTGAACCTCACTGCAGAAGTGCCAGCGGGAGCACTGTGAGTAGGCAGCTCTGCCACACCCTGGAGAACAAGCTTGTCTTCCTAAGAGGTGGCACAACCTGCGATGCCAGCTCTGCCCATAGCTCTGCTGTTGCTCGATGTGACATCAGAGGTGGGGCAGCGGGAGGGGAACACACAACTTGACCCTTTCAGCAGCATTTCACCTCTAGCTGCTGCAAAGCCATAACGTCAGACCAGGAGAATGTGGACTGTGATTCTGCTTAAGCTCTACCATGGTGACCAAGGTCCTATCCCAACCAAGTTGTTGCCTTCCCTTTGCCCCTCCAAGGCAGGGAGGGACCAGGCTGTGGGACCCTATTAACAGTTGCTGGTTTCCAGTTTGATCACCTTGTAGACTAGGGTTTCCCCACAGGAGTGGGGAAGCACCAGTGCCTGCAATGCAGCGAGAGCACCTGCATATAGGTCTGGAGCTGAACCTCCCCACTGGTGACATCTTGGTTGTTTGATCACCTCAGGCCTAAAATGAAGCCATAGTCTAAACCAGTTTCAATCTGATTCTAGTTAACTCTTCAGAGCACTGACGAGTTACACTTGGGAAACAGACCCAGAAAGAGTGGGACAGTTGGGCACCTTGAGCAAAAGAGTCCCAAGCTCTGTTAACACTGAATGAATATTCAGCCAAGGCACAAACACCTCCAATCTAACCATAGCCCTTACAAAATCCTTTCTCCTCCTCAGAGTTCAGGAAAGAATAAAGCCCTTCAAAGAATTTTAATGACTTAATGTTTAGTGCAACATCTTACTAAAACTGTGAAAACTAAGTAGACTTAAGAAGGTGGAAGGAGCATTTCTGAACAATGAGGTTATGCTCCTGAGCTTGGAGGTGGGTATTTGGCCGTACCAAACCCACAAGTTAATCCATTCAGTTGAAACAAAATGTTCAAATTCAGTTTTCTAATCTAATTCCCAGCACTGATCCTATTAGCATTTCTATGGCAATGCTGCTGGGGAGTAGGATGGGCCCTCGATACCATCCCTGTGTCCCTGCTGGAAAGAGCCTAGGCATGGGGGGAGGCTTTGGCACCAACCCATTTGATTCTTACCTGAGCTTTGAGTGCTTTAGCCATATCCCTTCCATCATCATGGGAGGGCTTATGTCAGTACTGGTTGTCCTCCTCTCTCCTCACGTATTTTCTCCAACCTGCCCAGCACTAGCAATCATGGCACGTCACCTGAAAGCAAAAAGCAAACAGAACTTGTTAGCTCTGGTGATCTGCCAGCAAGGCACGGCATGCAGACTGTATGAGCCTGCTGGGTGGCCAGAGGAGTGGGATGGCCCCACAGGACAGCTGTCCTGGTTAACCAACCCCATCCCCCTTGCCAGGATGTTTCTCGCAGTTTCTAAGAGGATGTTGGAGGCTGTCAAGGTGTGACAGGGGTGTGGGCAATGCACTGAGCAAATCCCTAATCAGCACAACTGAGCTTACCAGTGTAAGCTCTGTGCTGCTTCTGGAGCACTGGAACAAGCTTCCCAGAGAGGTGGTGGAGTCTCCGTCTCTGGAGACATTCAGTACCTGCTTGGACATGTTCCTGTGCAACCTTCTCTAGGTGAATCAGCCTTAACAGGGGGGTTGGACTAGGTGATATCCAGAGGCCCCTCCTGGCCCCTCTCACGCTGTGATTCTGCTGGAGAGGATGTTGGTCTGAGGGTAGGAAAGGACAGTTCTGAACAGCAGCTAAGGAAGCAGCAGTGAGTAGATTCCTGAGGCAGTGAGGCCTAATTATAAAGAGATTGGTAAAGTGCCTAAAAAGGAAATAACCTACAGGAATTACAGGTTCCTTGGGTCTGGGATATGACTGGGCAAGGTTGTTGCTTGCATGAGGTTAGTAGGAATGTACACCCTCTTTCTGGGAGTTTTTGCAAATGGAAAAGCTAGAAATGGCTGATGCAAAGTTGGCAGCTGAGATTCATTGACTGGTTACCCAAGTTTGAGGCAGATTCTAGTTAAGGCTTCAAATGCTGTGTGGTCATTGAGATGAATTTATTGCACATAGGGTACTTTCTCATAGATGAGCAGCATATGGGGAAGGAAGTAGAGGGTGCCTTGGTGTCCTACAGCCTCATTAGGTGGGCTAAACTCTAGACTCATCTTTTTCTACTGACTGTGCCTCAAAATAAAACATAGCCAAGGAGTGTGAGTTGTGAAGAGTCCAGTATCCTGGAAGCTTGTCTAGGATTTGGGATGCTGACCAAACTGAACACCTGGGGACCCTGTCCAAGCAATCCAGTTTCTGCATTGTGATTCAGATGGGAGCTGCTCGGCCCTCTCAAAGCCCTTTCAGGGACTTTTGATACCTTAAAGCTTACAGAGCAGCTGAGCAAGAGGATTGAGGGATTGCCATTTTAGACTGGAGTGTCTTAATCTCATTTCAAGCAGTTAAATGCTTTGGATATAGATACTAATATCACAGAGGAGAAAAAAAAAAGAGGGAGAAAACTGCTAAACAAATAATTGAATACATATTCAGGGAGAGAGAGTGTTAATTTTTCTTTTGCTTCTTTATATGTGCGGTCAGTACTGGTTTCATTATGTAGTTACCTATTAAAAAAAAAAAAAAAAAAAAAAGTAACACTGAGTTCAGCAGCAGTGCTAATTACCAGCATAACCACATGACCACTCTGGGCTAATGATAGTCCTGAACCCATGTTATCTTTTAATAGCTAAGCTGATTAAACTAGCACAGAGGGAAAAACATGTTAGAGAAATTACCTTCATGGTACTTCTCCCAGGAAAATCAAAGTGCTTTCCAAGCGTGCAAAGTGCATATATCATGTGTCACTTCCCAACCAGCCAAGATAGAGCTGCCTAGTAACTACCCAGTTCACATTTCTGTGAAACTGTAGCACAGGACTGAAAAGCTGATAGAAACAGGCTGCGTCAGCCAGGGAAACTTGTGAATGCAGGGTGAACTTATGACCTCTAATCAGGTGCGTGTCATAAGCAGCAGTGGCAATTTATTTTTGCTTTAAGCTTTCTTCTCCCTTTTCTTTCTTCCCTTTCGATTCCACCACAGAAAAGGGTGTGTCATCTCCCTCCCTGGTCAGGATGGACACTCGCACTGAGTTTTAAGTACTGCAGCCTTGAAATACAGAGCCAAGCTTTGGTTGTGCTCCCTGGTTCCACTGGGTAGGAAGGAACAGAGGAAAGAGAAGTTGTTTCACTGAAGGCAGAAAGGACCGCTATGATAAGCTTGCCCATCTTTTGATGACTAAGGTGATTAAATGAGTAGGGGGAAAAAACCACGGTGGAGAAAATATTGGTACTTCTAGGTACTTCTCTGCTTATCCTTCTGCTCTCATAGTATGGTACATGCATGCAAACATGAAGAGTGCCCCTCAAAGGGAATAGGCTCCTAAAGAGTGTAAGTGATTGCAGTTAACTGTGCAGGTAGTTCTCACCTCTGGGTTAAGAAATGCCTTGCCTGAGGGCACTTGAGCAATGCTGTTTAACCCTTCTCACATAAGGAAAGAGGCACGGTCTCCCAAAGGATGCCATATCCTGGCCAAAAAGAGCTTGAGCCAACCCTGGGATGAATTTAGACAGATACCAGAACGGGAGGGGTAGTTTTCCAGCCTTGGTTTGAGATTCTAATGAGCAAGTATCTCCAAATTCAACGGATCTTGCTAAGAACTTGTCTTGTAGCAAATGTGAAACACTCTCTATGCCCCCTTAGCCTGCGCTTTAGGTAGCTGGTTTAATCCCTTGTGCTTGAGGATTTCATCTGACAGCTTCTTTCCCACGAGTAATTTCACTGTTGGTGTGAAAGTGATAGGACATGAATGGATAAGAGTTTTGAAACCGGGCTTGGAACATTCTGCACCAGCACGCTCTAAAGAGTATCCGATAACCATTCTGCGATAGCCCCAAACAAATAAACCCCCCACCCACGTCTTCTGCGGCACTTAGAATATTTCAGAAGTTTCTCATTAATGCCCAGGCTGCTTTTAAAAATCTGTGCAAGTTAAGAAATATTCTGGTTTGTGAACAAATTTTACAAAGTAACAAGTCTGTTTGCTTCTTTTGTTGCACTGAGTGAAATACCTCTCATCGTTTGGTGATAATGTGCTGCAGGCTGCTTTTATGCCAATCAGAATTTGTCCTCAATTTTTTTTTTTTTTTTTTTTTTTTCTTTTTAAGGCAGATTATAAATATTTACTGAATGACTTTACCCTGTTATGGCCAGAGAAATCCACTTTACTTTCTGTATCTCCTCTCTCTCTCTTCCCATCTCTCCTGACCTGCTGCCCCATAGCATGGTACGAGTATGAAAACATGAGGAGTCCCCACTGAAGGGATTAGGTTGCTAAAAACTGTATGTGACTGCAATTAACTGTTCATGTAGTTCCAACATCTGAGATAGGGAATGCTGTGCAGAGACCTCATGAGCTGCTTGGTTGACACCATTTAAATGTTTTTGTATTGAGAGAGACACAGGCACAACCTCGGAAGTATTTGCAAGTGTCTGTCTTCCAAAGACTCACAAAGACATCAGCAGGAGTTAGCACTTAGCCCTGAGAGGCTAGGCCTAAATGATGTGCCTAAGGCTGATGAAAACAAAATGGAATTAAGTTCCTATCTGTCCAAGCCTTGTACATGGGCAATAGGAAAATTTCTGCTTTTCTTGGTTTTGAAGATATTTTAAATTTCATTATCTTTTTTTCATTAGCCATTTTTCTTATGTGACTGTACCTGTGTACACAGGTAAAAATACTTTTTTTTTTTTTTTTAATTAGACAATCTTAATTAATAGCTGTGTGAGGTGTGTTAGAGGAGCCATGTATACTTGGAGGGCTTCTGTCAGGCTTTCAAGGCTCAGTTTTATGCCTTTCTGTATTACTTGGCTTTGTTTGTGCATTGATGTAGTGTCGATTTTCAATTCCACCTCCCCCAGGCAGAAATAAGTGACCTACTTTTCAGCCCTGGACATCTGCTAACTGTAGCCCATCCCTCCCTCTGTCCTTTAACCCCTTCTTCCCTTCCTCTCTGCAGAGCATCTGCTGTCTCACAGCCTTCCAGGGAGCTGTGGATGTCCCACAGACTGCTTTAGGACTGGGGGGATGCCTCCACAGTGACAGACAGATAAACCAGAGGTAGTGCTGAAATGGGGGTGCACAAACAACATCAAAGAGGATTGCAGTTCTGCCTCTGTGCCATGGAAAGACACCCCAGTAACATCATCAAAGCCATCTGGGCCCAGGTACCATCTGGAAAGTCCCAGGGCACCTTGTGCATGTTCCCATCACATGGCAGTGACCCAGCCAGGTCTTCTGCTGCTGCCCTGCAGTGTTGCTAGACAGGTTACCTGGGGGATCTGGATCCAGCCAGTCAGAAGCCATTGGTCCTTCCCAGGCTCGGCTCAGCAGGGAACAGTGGTAGGGTGAGGGTGATGAGGTAGGAGCCCCAGGGCACACCTGACTTCCCACTGCACTGGAAGACCACCCAGGAAGCCCCTCACTGGGCCCTCCCTCCATGACCACCTGGTCCCCCTCACCTGTTAGAAGAAGGAGCAGGGAACAGGAGAGGGCAGCAGGGTTGGCTGCAGCCTGGGAACAAGGGAAGGAGTCTTCTTGCCTGGTTCAGATGAGCCCACAGACCCTGAAACAACTCTGCATGAGCAGAGGATCCTGGATCCAGCACTGAGGAATTATTTGCTTCCCCACGAACTTCAGGCACCCTTTGCCCATGCTGAACCGGGCTGCTGTGTCTGCTCAGCAGCACCCATGGGGTAAAAGTCAAATATTCAACCTGCTTCTTGTCAAGAGATTAGTAGTTCAGTTGGATGGAACCTACAACAATCATCTAGTCTACCTTCCTGACCACTTCAGGGCTGACCAAAAGTTAAAGCATGTCATGAAGTCTCTCCATTCAGAATTTTCTCTTTTACAAAGGTAGTTTCCTTCCAGAGGCCTTCTCTGCTACCACCACCCTTGAGTGTCACCTTGCAATCCACTTCAACACCAGTTTGTCCTGTCCTTGCTGGCTCCTCCCCTACTCTATGTTAGAAACCCTCAGCAGGAGGCAGCAGTGGTGTTTGCTTACATTGTGGCTTTTTCAGGCAGTGTTGTTTCTGTGCCTTGGCTCTGGCTGGTGCCCGGCTGTAAGGCTGTCCAGGCACTGGGCTTGCTGCACGGCATTTGTGGAAGCTGCAGGTCAAGAGTGTAGTGTTGCAGGGTGATTGGTGTACGGTGGTGGAGAGAAGACTCTAACCTGTGGTACTGGCAAGGCAGGGGCAGGGCCATCTGCTAGACCTATATCAGATGCTCTCTGTTAACCCCCCTCTCCAAGGGGCAAGGGAAAGGGAATAAGGGAGAGAGACTTATTGATTAGAAGAGGAAATTAGAACGGCTTCAATGAAAATAATAATAATAAAATTATATATGTACAAATACCTCCAAAATTGAACACAACACCCACCTGATGGCAACTACATCACTGTCACCAGTGGAGCAGACACCGGGAAAGTCACAGACTGGACTCAGTGTCAGACTGGAGCTGGACTGAGGAGCTGGATTCTGGAACTGCATTCAGGAACACATGGATCAGGATTGAAGATGGAACAGAGTCCTCAGATGCTGGCCATTGAAGAAGAGACGACCCTTGTGATCCCTCAGCTTTATACTGAACATGATGTATATGGGCTGGATCCCTCGATGGTCAATTTGGGGTCCCCTGTGCTGGCCACTTCTCCCCATGGGTGCAGCCTTTTACTTTCTGCACCTTGTGATGATCCAGCAGCAGCCTTGGTCTGCACACACCAAGCCTTGGTAGTAACTCTAAACACAGAGGATTGTCACTGCTGGAAGCAGACACTGCCTGTGAAAATCCACCATTAACTTCAGACAGTCAGTTAGAAGAGACTGGGCTGGAAAGTAAAATCTCTGAACAGAATTAGTTCTGTTCTGAATGCAAATGTGCTTCTAGTCTGGTTAATTTATGCACTGGCTTTATTTGGCTATACAATGTCTCCCTTCTGCCCAACAGCAGGTGGCATGTTTGGATCAAGAATGTAAGTGCTCCATCCCAGATCGAGGAGCATGCACAGGGACTGGGAAAGAAATAATGCAGCAGAGATGCCCTTTCCGTAGTTTTGCAGCATAACTTAAAGCTGCCACTGTGAAAAAGTAAATTCTGGCTAGGCAGTTCTGCCTTCTTGCTCTTGATGGTCCAACAGGAGAAGGGGAAGGGCAGCATTTCCCCTTGCAGCAGACCAGATGGAGGTGCCCAGGAACCTAGGTCGTGGGGTGAAGTGAGAACGTACCCATTTTGAAATTGGAACTTGCCCGTGCTGATGTGCTGGTGTTGCTTTCTAGACCTTCGGTGAGGTTTAATGGTGAAAGCCCACACACTGTATAGAAGGAAATAACAATAGGGGGCAGGAGTAGACACTGGGCTTTAATTACTTACATGTTTGCATTTAAGTAATGAGTTGGGTGAAACATTCCCATATGCCCTGTGTACAGGTACATTTCAAGCTTTTGATTTCCTGTGCAAGGAAGAGGAAGTCTCTAGTTATTTCATTAATTAGAAAAAGAAAGGCTACTCAAAGCAAATCTCTGCCTTCAGCACAGGAGAAGCAAAGAAGATGCAGAAATTTAATGTCATTCTTGTTGAAATAAACTCTGAGCTTAGCCAAGATCAAGAGCACAGTCCAGAGCAGGCTTTTCTTGAACAGACTATTTGCAGGTACCCAGCCCTGTGTCTCTCTCTCCCACTCTGCCAGCTCCCGCAGCAGCCTTTCTAGACACCCAGGATTGGTTTTTTTGGAAGATGGATGTTTCTGTTCATGCATATAAGTTATCTCATCTCTTACATTACAGGATACAGAAGATCATGTCTGCAGAGAAAATAGCACAGAATAATCCTGTCTGGTTGTACATCTTAAGAAATAGAATGACAGGTTCCTAAAACCAAAAATGGTTGACATAAAATGTGGGAGAGAACATGCCACTCCAATTAAAACAAAACAAAACCCTCAAAACCCTAATCCATATTCAAAAGAAGTAAAAGTGTGTAAAACAACTTTGAATGGCACGGAACATATGAAGGAAGTACAATTTCCTTTTAAAAGGACTGTCACTTGTTTTTCTTTAACCAGAACAAAAAGAACCTTTTAACAAAACTGGGAGCTTTCACACCTGCCCTCTACCTTCTTTTGTGAGCAAGCTGGAAAGACATCCAACACCTCTCCAAGTTTTCCATCCCCATCTGTAAGTGCAATCGTGTTACTGAAGGTCTGGCAATGAAATCCAATCTTCTGTTGTGAGACTGAAAAGCTTTTGTCCCTACATCTGCTGCTGTCTTTACAATGCCTGACCTCCGAGAAGTACTTCTGGAGCAAGACTGAAGGAGGTGGTCTCAGAGATTCTAAGCATTTCCTTATTGGCTGCATCTCTAGAAATCCAGCAGGACCTGTAAATAAACTGGACTCTTCAGACACTCAATTCACAAAACCTATAGCCTTACAACTAAGTGGAAAAAATTCCAACTTATAAAAAGAGACAAAACATCTGTCCCAGTGAACATCTCTCAGAAGGCCCAAATTAGGATAGTGGCCTCCAGAATGCACTTATTCCTCTACCTCTTTCATCATCAATTCCTGATTTTTCAAGTTTGTGTCTCCAAGCAGGTCTACTAGTAAAGAGAAGTGGGTTCCTATTCAGTTTAGCTTTCATTTTAAGTGTACTGTCTGATCCTGTACAGACACAGCAGCATACTCTCTACATTTTGGATTCCCAAACTTTGAACTGCCTCAAACCCTGTTTAATTCTACCTGGGGAATGAATGCTGTACATGAACAAACACAGAAGACATTGTTCTCCAGAAACTAGGTGGAACTGCATGAAAAGAGGTCCCTGGAACTCTACCTCACCACTAATGATATACTTCCATGCTTCCTGGATACACCTGCCAGAACTGCAGAGAAAAGGGGTAAGGATGAGGGCTAGAGCCCAGAAAATCCTCTCCTCTCTGACAGGATCCATTGTCAGCCTTTCTGTAAGGGACCCGACTAGACGAGAAATTTAAAACTCCTGGTCTTCAGTTTGTTGCTGGCTCTTGTAGCGTATCAGGGGGATTGAACTGAATGGGAGTCATTTTCTTACTTTGTTTTTTGTTACAACATTTAGGTTCATGTAAGTCAAGGGAACACAAAGCTTCGAGAGACCAGTTGCTTGCCACTATCAGTCATCACTCTTCTTGGCTTTAGGATCCTGAAGAATCAAAGAATAGTTTTTATTATTTTAATCCCTAAACCTGCTTAGTTCCCTGTAATTATAAGCAGAAGATAGACCCCCCAGCTCTGCAAGAAAAGCTGAGGGCTCAGTCTCACCTACATGAGCATTTTCCCCAGTTCTAGCTCCAGTGAATCCAGCAATTGACCTCTTGCCACACTACTTTCCCCAATGCACCAGCTTTTTGTATTATAACCTACATTAGAAAAGAGAAGCTAAGGATACCAACCCTTCCTAATGCTGCAGGCTACAAGTAATATGGGGACTGACTGTAACTTTTGGACGCTGATATTTCCAAATTCTGTTTTGAATGCTTCTCCATTTTAGAGACTGCCTAAGTATAGTACAATGCCTATAGTAAAATGAACATAAGCACTAGATTTATTTCCCTACAACCTAGGAGGAATTCAGACCTCTACACAAGAGATATCATCCAAGAACTAAGCCCTAATCAAACTTGTAACAACAGCCTAATGAGCTAAATTAAAATACAAGAGAAAGCATTGGCCCTGTTCTCATTTATCTTTCTAGACCACACAAAGTTCAGCAACAACTATCATTCCCTAAATAAGAGACAGTTCAAGGTGTTGCTATCCCTTAAATCAGATTTATTGCCAAAGTAGCTCTCACTTTAGGAGATTGTACCAGAAGGCATTAGCCTCAATTAGGGCAAGCCCAGGTCCTATCTTTGCAGGCTGCCCAGAATATATGTAAGCTGTCAGTATCTTCCTATCCCAAAAGCCAACTCTAGCCTCAAACCTACCACTCATGTTAATTACAGACAGGAGACCAATCACTAATTGTAAGAGGCAATTGAAGACTTTATCCTGTGCCTGTCATCCCTCTTCCAATTCTTGTGTTCTATGAGGAATCCATCAAAACCCCAAACTGGGCAAACCCAAGTAAATTGCTTGTCCTAATGTTCACTGCAGCTATCATCTTAGCCAGCTGATCTGGCAGTACCCCTCACAGTTACTATCCTCATCTCATTTCTGCAATATATTCAGAGTCCAGCAATTAGCCTGGCTCATCAAGCCTTCATTTCCCAAATGCTAGCTTTGTCTCCAATCTTAATTATAGGCAGGAGCCCTTTCATACTGCCTAAAACCACAACAGCAGTTGGTGAGCTCTTCCTATCTGTGCTTTTTGAGCAGATTCCAGCAACCACCTGGACTTTGCAGAGAAAGGTTGCGGTGCAGTGTGCTTTGTGCTGTTATCGGGGATGTGATGTGGGCAGCCACTCCTGTGGAGCACACACGCTCGACTGCCTTCCCTCCACCCTGCTCTCCACAGCAGTACGTGCTGCTTGAAAGGCCACACCACCATTCTGTGGCCTCTCACTTACAGGACAGCCCACGTAAACCCTTCAGAGCACAGGACAGTGAAAGGCAAACATACCCAGAGCAACCGCTACATATACTGAAGCCCTGCCTCCTGGGAAGTGACAGGATGTCATCTGCTCATGGGAAGTAGAGAATAAATCTTTTGTTTTGTTTCCATGCACAACCTTTGGTTTTGCTTTATTAACCTGCCTTTATTTTGCTGCATGATTTTTCCTTTTTTTTTTCTTCCCCATCTTATTTTCTCCCCTCCATCCTGCTGAGGAGTGAAAGGGCATATTAGTGGGCACCTGGTGACCAGCCAAGGTCAAGCCACCACACTTATGCTGAATTATCTTTCTGAGGGTCTATAACATTGATAGCTTCATCAATGCTCAGCTTAGCAGCATTTCACTCCTCATTGGTTTGGGGCTGGCAGAAAGCATGGAAGCAGATCCAGATAGCTGCATGGTTTGGGATTAGGCCTTTCCTCAGCACAGCTGTGGGTCATCCATGCTTTGACAGAAAGCATTTTGACCACTTTAGCTGCTTCTCAGCATCTCCAGATGCAATTTGTTATCCACTTGAATCGACAGCATTGTGCTGGATCAGCCAAACACCTTAATCTGCCCTGCCATGGAAAATAACAGCTGGGGCAATTTTGTAAAGGATCAGGACCAGTGGATTTAGAATTTGGCCTCCTTCCCTGTGAGCACAGGTTTGGTCCTGGGAACTTATTCAGACTCCACTAGGACAAGTGATATAGCAAAGCTGTATGTCCCAATTATTGCACTGTGGAATGTGTAAACTGTGGGAGTGTAAGACTACACAGATTCAGTCAGAGAGCTGAGCAAGCTTTTCTGGAGCAAAAAAAACATACTGCCTCTTCCAGTTTCAAGAGAGACAGCACCACAAGTCCAGATCCTTCAGGGATTTTTTTTTTTCCCTCAAGCTAGAAATGTATCTTAATCACAGCAATGGAATATATCACTAGGGTAGGCAGTCACCATGTGGCTGGTCCAGGGTCTGTTTATATTAAGGTGTTTTGGGTTCAGCTGGGACAGAATTTTCACAAGAAGTTGGGAGGAGGCACAGGCAGGACAGCTGTCTCAAAACAGTTAAGGGGATATTCAATACCATATGACATCATATATATATATGTATCGCTGGGAGAGCTGGCTGGGAGAGGAGGGATCACTGCTCAGGAGCAGGCTGCGCATCAGGTTCTGGGTGGTGAGCAAATGCATTGTGCATCATTTCCTTTATACACTCTTCTATGAGTGTTTATTACTTCACTTCATGCATTGTCCTATTAAACTGTTATTAAATCAACCCACGATGTCTTACCTTTTTCTTCCTATTCCCCATCCCTACATGGGGCAAGGTGGGGAGGAGTTAGTGAATGGCCACATGGTGCATAGTAGCTGACTGGCCTTACACCACAACATCAGCATTATTAGGAAGGGTCACATGGATAAGAGGAAAAATTTTTCAACACTTTCTGCTTCAGTACAATACAAAACCTGAAAGAGAATCATGTCTCTTAAGTTTGTATGCATGGATTTTTTCTACTCTGGAAAAACCCAAAGCAGTGGAGTTGGACATTAGCAGGGCTGCTGCTGACTGCCCAGACTTCCTTCTTTCTGAGTCTCCTCTTAACAAGCATGCAGGAGAATGCAGGAGAATTTATCTTGATTCAAGATTATTTTGGCTTTTAGGTTAAAATGGTAAATTTCACAAATCTGAGACCACAAATATTGACTGAAGAGATGGAACTAGTTTTCAAGTTCACCATAAAAAAGAAGATATTAGTTAAAACATTTACTTCGACATCCTATAGCATCAATTTAAAAGATATCATACAATTAAAAAAAGAAATACAGCTCTCACCTGGTCGAGTCAAAAGACAAAGATTATTCCTGTGATGTGTAACATTTTTGGTAAGGTCATGAGGCCGAGAAACTTGTGGTAAGGTCTACAGCAAGCTAACAATTGTAATTCTAAAGGTGATCAGTTTTCCAATAAACCTCTTCACCTCCTTGCTTCTATCTGTTCTTGTACATTTTAAAATGGAAAACAAGGAGACAGCAACACCATCCTTACCTTATATAGTATCTAAACCACTGCAATACTGATTGCCTCTACTGTAGGTGATGAAACAGCTTTGCTCATAAAAAGGGCTGCTGATCAAGTATTTTAGAAATATTTATTATAAAACAAAATCCACATCATCTATAGTACAAATGCAGAGTCTGTTATCTGTACAGATATTTATACAAAATACCAGTTACTTCAAACAAGACTTTGGTTTTGTTAACATAAAGAAACATGGCAGTTTCATGCCCAGAAAATTGTTAACGTGTGATGGTCTGAAGTGATGAAAGCCTCAAAGAAGTTTTTCCTAAGACTGTATTACCAACTTCATTTGTATGCTAGAAAGCCATGCTTGAAAAAATAATTGGTAAAGACTTTCTGCAACACAACAAAGATTTTAGGGCTCTAATGAAAAGTACTGTAGTGACACTGAAATAGCATCAATTTAATCCCCAAATACATAAGCATCAGTTACTGGATTTTTTTTTTTTTAACGTTATGTATTTTTGACAGGTATTGAAACAGATATTAATATATAAATAAAAGTTGACTTGCAATAATGCATTTGAGAGAAATTCCAGTATATTACAAATTCAAGATATATATGCTCTAAAAAATTTCAAAGTTGTCAGCTTTCAGTTAGTTCCACAATGTGTGGATACAAAGGTTTGTTAAAACCAGTGGAGTCCAATCTGCATGATTCTGTGGGCACTTGTGATTTAAGGCTTTAATTTTTTCACCAGTTAATATGGTTAACCTTTTAAAATATGCAAGGCACTGAAGTGTTTGGTTTGGTTGTCTTTTGCAGTAACA
>JANHGN010015943.1:0-18740 GCA_024605025.1 Megaceryle maxima
AATTGCATTATGTTACCACAGCACAAAATCTGTAGCAACCACAGTGCAATCTTGTAACAAAGAGAATATCCAGTACAGCATTTATAGATTTGTGGGCTTTATTTTTAGAATACCGCATCCACACTTCATTTGTTGAAAGTTTTCATCTCTTTAGGTAAAGTTTTATCTATTTCACATTGGCTTAGAATCTGGCACCACATCTTTGTTTCAAAAAGTTATTCATGGTATTAAGAAGAATGTAATAAAATTTTTTAAAAAGAGATAGTTTGCTTAGTAATTAGCTTACTGCTTCCCATTTTCGGAAAAACTGTTCTGAATAATGATATGTGGCAGGTCCTGCCTGGTCAGACAGATGGCATGATTTCCTTTAATATAAAAATATTTGTGCTACAATGAGTTTTCAATAGATTTTTTTCTTAAGATTATCATAAAATGTTCTATCACATCCTAAGTGAGGCTACTTTGTAAAAAGACAACTCACTGATGAGATTTTTCTGTCCTATTAGGAGTGAAATACAGCAGAGGTGTTTAATACTTAGATTTCAGTCATTATATTCTGATTTGTACTGAAAATAATTCATAATTATGAAAATGAGAACAGCATAGCTGATAGATATACTTTCTATTTTAAAAGTTCTTGTGTGAAATTTTGTCCTCAAAGATATAAATGGAACAACATCAGAGTTTACTGAGATTAGTGTGTTACTGCATTATGAATTATTTGACAGTGGTGGCTTCAAGTGCTACATCCTTCCTTTTCAACAAACATGTATTTGGTACATAATAAATAACATTAGATGAAACTATGAGAAAATAAAGATTTATAAACCCAGTATTATACTTCTAGAAACAATGTGAAACACCCACTGTCATTACTCTTGAAGAAAAATAGTCTGTGGCTTACAGATCTTCCATCTGGTCAAGTCTGTTTCTAAATGGCTTTTATGTATAAAACCATGAGCAACCACACCCAACACTATTGTTTCACCATACTCAAAATTTGTAGTGCAGTCAACTTCTAATAAATTTCTCCAAATACAGAAAGCATACACCTCTGAAAAATATCTAGCAACTTCCTTGTTGAAAGAGATTGCTTTTTGAAAAAAAATTCATACGGTGCTTAGTAATTCTTCCATTAGAGAATTTAATATTCTAAGACAATTTAGTAGTAACTTACACCAGATCTCATAACTTCATGAATCTGAATGCACAAAGACAGCATTTGAAATATTTCTAGCATCAGTTTATTAACTAAAGTTTGTTTTATGGGTGCTAAGCAGATACTTAGTTTTGTCCAATCAAGCCCATTTAGGGGAGAATGTACTCATGTGTTAATCACCTGCTGGGTGGTGGCAGGGAATCTATCCTTTGATCAAAGGGAGACATACTGGTTTTACTTTACATCCTGTCTCTCCAGCTCTCAACTGTCCCATAGCTGGAGGGATTCATTTCAGGACTTTTCTTTATTCCAAGTATTCTGTTACTTGCTGCATACCACCACCCAAGACATCAGAACTAAAACCAAACACTCTTTGCGGTACACCCATATGACAGACTTCAAAATGGAAACAATATTTAAGTAAAATCAGTGAGATCAAGTTTGCTGAAATCCTGCAACACACACAGCTTTTGAACACTTCAACATCAGATCAAAGTTTGACGGAGTCAAGGAGAGAATCACTACATTTAAACCTATCAATCCTCAAGGAAAAACAGAGTACATCAGTAAATGTACAGTTGACAGTATTCATTTCATCTTGGTGCTAACAGCAGTTAAATATAGCTAGAGAGCTCATGTTTTCTTTTTGTAGAGTATCTTTTTTCTGTAACTCAGCAGAGTTCTCAGTTTGTCTTAAAATACATTCCCAGAAGCTACACTGCTTTCAAGAGGAAAAGAAAGGGTATTTTTTTGCCGATTTTTATAATGAAGGACCATTTCTAGATAAAACTTTCCCAAACTTCCTTCACACAGTAAAACTCTGTGGAGGATTCACATATCACTTTAGTAGATTTCATAATTAGAATTCTCTTTCCTACAAACCAAAAGACATGGTACTATGGTACTCTAAACACTGCTATATTTGAACAAGTAGTCTTCACTTCTGATTAAAAATTAGAGAACTTATTAAACAAGTAAAAGAGATGTAGCTGAAAAAAAAAGAGCAGAGAATAAGCCTCTTGCAATCAGGCTTTTTTTGGTTGACAGGTTCAATTTTAAAAATATTACTACTAGCCATTATTTTTTCAGTGTTTATTATTTTTCTTTAAATGAATGGCAATTCAAGTTCTAAAATTTGTTCTATCTATTAATTACAGATGGGAAATACATTAAAAGCCTCAAGGTAAATTGATTTGCAACACTGCAATTGTAAAATAGTTATTTTCAATTATAAAGTAGTTAATAAGACTGTTTCTTATTAAAATTTTTGCCACTGACTTTATAACTTAAGCAAATTTACAAGTGAAAAAAAAAAAACAACAAGGATCTCCTAGAACATGAATAATCACAATTGTGTAAACAATGGAATAAAATCTGAACCTGGTTTGGTAAAGAAATCAGGGAAAAAAAACCAGCAAACAGATTTCAATCAGTTTTAGAAATTTTTAAAAGGACGAGCTACCATTTATAAATATTTTACAATGAGTGCTGCAGGACCTATGTAAATTTCTTAACAACTGTCAGCCTCAGAGACAGTATGAGTGAGAGTAAGTTAAAATATGGTGGATAAGGAATTACATTTTCATTAAATCTAACCAGAAATTTTGATTATAACTACAGCAGAGAGTAAGACAGAGAAGAACAGTTAGATAATTTGTAGAAATTTCTTTCACTAGCATGATATTGAAGGCAACTCCAACATTGGATCATGAACTATTATAAAAGCATTCTTCAGAAGGAGTAAAGCATTTCACTTTTATCCTTTTTTTTTTCCCCCCTCACAATTACTGCAGGCAGGATAAAATACTCAATTACATTTAAAATGTAAAGGCAATCCCAGAGCACTTTCCACCCAAAAGGCTTGAACACAATTCAATCAAAATGTTAGGATCTGTTGTTATTTACACAGGTAAAAATTCCTACAAGTGTATAGAAACAATGTAAATCAGACCTAAAGCCTCTAACTGCCATACTCAAAATCACCCTAACAAAATTCCTAAATTATTAAAATTAAAACTTTACCTCAGCCTTAGACCTCAAATGAATCCTTCTAAAAAGCCCACATGCAGGAGGCAGGTCAACAGATGTAAAATACTGCACAAAGAATGTGAGTATATTGTGCTGCTTTGATGGCTCCAAAACATAAGAAAGATTTAGGCCTCAGCCACATTAGGGAACAGTAGCATTCATAAACACTTATAGATGGACTTTAAGATCTGCTATAAAGAGCAAAGCTTTCAGCTTTGAGATTTATCACCCAATGCATTTCAAGGTCCTACAACCATGTGTGACAAAATCAATCATATTAGTAATATAATTGGCCTAGCAAAGACTTACTGCAAGTTCTATCAAAAAAACCCAACCAAAAACCAGTTTGAAGAACTGGTTTTCCCAGAATTTAACACAGATTTACTGTCCAAAATTATAGCTCCTATATGAAATGGAAAATATCATTTATTACCCATCTCCATGCTTGCATCTGGTAAAAATATGTCTATCTGCAAAATGAACAAAGAGGTTCTGATTCTCATTAGTTAAACTGCACTGGTTTACTTTAAATTATTTTAATAACCTGATTACCTAAATTGATGCAAGAGCCTTTGAAGATGTGAAGTGATTTCAGTAACAGTCTTTTTGTTTTTAACTTATGGACATAATTCTCTTCCAGACCAAGCTTTTCACTTGAAGATGTTACTGACACTATCTGCTCTGCACTAACCAGGATGGAGATGTTACCACACAGTTTCCAACAGAAAGTCAGGAATGTCAGAGTGCTCTCTAATCCACTCTAGGCAATGATAAACAGGCTTGCCTGATGAATGGGTGTTCATCACTATTTAAGCTAACCTGGCTCAGTTTGATTGAAGTTGATATGAGACTGGTGGGAGTGATTTAGCTTGTTGATAGATCTGGAAGGGTAACAATTTCTAATGCAAAACCAGTATGCACGTAAGGGTGGGTGGTAAAAATGTCATCAACTGGCACAGCTGTTTGTAGAGTGCTCTGCTCATAGCCTACGGCTGTGGAAAGATATCCTCATCTACATCCAGATATGCTGTTGAGAGAGAATCCAGCTGCTTGTCTCTCTCCATTCTAAGGCTATTACTCTAAGGCTATTGTTCAAGTGGGTAGCTCCCTCATTTTAGTCAGATATGGTTTAAAATAAAATTCGTACATGAACTGTCTAGCTAGCTTGGCTGACTTTGGTAGAGCTTGGATCCAGACTGAAGAAGAGCTCATGATCTAGCCAACCAGATGATCCAAAGGGCTCCAGGAAGGAACCAGGGAAATCATCACTGCTCTTCTGGAAAACAGACATATAAACATTGTCACTGGTTAACCGTCTACAAAGCAAAATTCAAAACTGAAGCACAGTGAAGCAGCAAGGCTCTGGCATTTGAAATATACAGGTATATTCCATCACAACTAAAGTTGCTCTTTGCATAGTGGTCTCCTGAAATGGGCAATTAACACAGTAGACTTTTTTGAACAAATTAGAATATTGATGCCAAAATGGGTGCCTAATTAGAATGGGCCAATATAGCAAAATAAGAGATATGAACAGGCATTGCTTAACTACTTCTAATTCATTAACACAAGTATACAAATAGCTTAATGTCAAAGCAATATTCCTAAAATCATAGAATGTTTCAGGCTGGCAGGGACCTCTAGAGGTCATCTGATCCAACCTCCCTGCACAAGTAGGGACATCTTAACCCAGGGCAGGTTGCTCAGAGCCCCATCCAGTCTGACCTTGAATGACTCCAGGGATGGGGCCTCCACCACATCTCTGGGCAGCCCATTCCAGTGGTCTATCACCCTCATCATATTAAGTATTTTTTTTCTAATATCCAGTCTAAATCTATCCTTTCCTAGCTTAAAACCATTGTTCCTTGTCCATATCATTACAAACCCTTTTGAACAGACCTTTCCCTGCCTTCATGTAGACCCCTTCAGGTACTGAATGGTCACTGTAAGGTCCGCCCAGAGCCTTCTCTTCTCCAGGCTGAACAGCCCCAACTCCCTCAGCCTGTCTTCATATGAGAGATGCTACATTCCCCTGATCATTTTGGTGGCCCTCCTTATATAAATCTCACATTTATTCAATTTTTCTTTTCATATTTTAGTATTCAGTTGCAAAGTCTTATATTCAGTTTAGGTCATATGACACTGATGAGGTCTTTACATTAGGTGATACATCTGCTTCCAAACAAATCAAATTAAACCTTCTGAGAGGAATGCTGTGCTGCCAGTCCCATATTCATATACTCTAATATCCACAAACAACTGCTTGAAACTGTTTTCAAGACAAATAACAGTAATTTCATGTGTTCTTATGAATATCCAACAAAATACAATTAATCATTGAATTTATCTTTTTAAAGCAGATTTTCTCTACTTTTTTCAAGATGTCAGCTTAGCTTCAGGTATTTCTAGAATATTTGATTACTACTTTTGGTGTGAAGTCAGTGATTATCTATTCTTGTTCACTGTAGCTATAACATTTTGAAACAAGGTCTAGCTGTGAAAATACTGTTTTTTCTCGATTTCTACAGCATTAAAAGTTGCTCTCGTTATTTATTTTCACTATGGAAGATTATAGAAGAGTATGACTGATTACTGTAGGCCCTGTGATTGTTGTCTTTAGGTTGACTACATCAAAAGCTTTGCAGTTCAATCCATCAGCTACATTTTCAGATTGTCTACACACCTTCTGCAAGTGCAGTGAAGAAGCTGAGGCCAAAGTTTAGGCATAATGGCCTGACTCACATAGCTAAAATACAAGTGACAGACAAAAACCTACTGAATTTATATATTAAAGTTCTATAGTTAGACATGAGGGTGATTTAGTGTCTCATAAACACCAGGGATAGGATAAGATGATAAGATAAATACCCATCAGAGTAAAGTAAAAGACATCTAGTTTGTACAAATCTTTTTCAGAATACATATATGTATATGTACGGATGTTTTTCTAGGAAGACTAAGAGCAAATCAGAAGACAGAAACTGCTCTGATTGAAAACTTAACAGTACTAAAATAAATAAAAAGACTTGCATTGACTTCAACCTTCATTCTACAGGAAACAGAAAATGTCATGTTTGTTGCAATTCACGTATTTCTAGTGCATAATTGATAAAAAAAAACCCTAATATGTACAGCTAAATAAATTCCTAGGTATTTCTAATACAAAGTCTGTCTCTGACAGTGGGCAATTAATACCTGAAAATACTAGCAGTAGTAACGACATCTTTAAGCAAAAAAGAAAGATAACTTTTAAAAGAACATAAAATTTCCCAGTTAAAGTAAAAACTATAAACATCTTCCATTATGAATAAAAGTATTTTAAGAGTATTGAAGGCTAGTCACAAATCTGTCCATAGTTTGCAAAACAAACATCCCTAGGGAGGTTCCTCCTTTTGTTTAGTAAAACCCAAGTTGCAATAAAACAACAATCGTGTCTAAAAATTCACAAATCCAAAATGCCCTTGGGCTCCTGTCAATGTAGCTATATGCATTCAGCTAATTAAGCATAGAGCTAGTATTCATACGCTCTATGAGAAAATTAAAATCAACACTGCAAACAGTCATGCTCCTTATTTTTCCATTGCTTTGCACACTACTGAGACTCATTTCAAAGTTAACATGGTTTTTTTTCCAAAACAGGCTAAACAGAATATCCAGATGTAAAGAAAAATAAATTATCTACAAAAATCTTGACTTGAAATAATGAAAACAAAAAGCAGAACAATAGCTAATATTCAATGTCTTTAAACATATCCTTATATAGTAACATGACCAAATTTTGTTATGCTTTTTACTGCTAATAGTAAGGACATCTTGAAAGAGAACTTTTAACTACATCCGAACAAAGACAAAGCTAGGCACTTTTGTTTTAAAACAGCCTTCTCCTCCACCTCCCTGAAAACACAAAACACATCCAAGAGAATTGAACAGTGAATATCTGCCTGAGCAACAATTAAGAAACTTTGTTCTTTTGACCATTCTGTAGACAATTTCTGCTTTGAAGGGGTTTTTAACTGAATGACACTGACGCATTGCCTCCACAGTTTCTATGACAAAAATTTAAAATTACAGGCACTATGTTCTGCTCCTAAATCCAAATTTATCAGACTACTTTATGATTCTAATTTCAAAAACACCAGACATCATTTGATGTCAGGCACAAGCTTCAGCCCTTCTTTGTTTCTAAAGTGTGAAGGTAACCCTGTTCTAAGGATGTAACAGACAATAAACTTTCCGAACACTCCTAAGCATCTTTTAAAACATCTGATTTACTTCACATCTAACAAAGAATAAAGTCTACAGTACTGTACAAACAAAATACTTCACAAACAGGTTTTGTGTTGGTTTCTATTACTGACACACATGAACAGCTTATGGCAAAGTCCTAAATGCTTTTTACTATCATCTGCTGCACTTCAGTGGTAGCAACTGGAAAGAAAAAAAACAAGTACTTGTATTCTAACTGCACACCTCAATTGTGCCACAAATTATATTTTCTGAGAGTCACATGGCTTTAGTTACCAGTGACAGACTGCTATACAGCTTAATTCTTAAAACTTATCATCACCTCCTGATTTTCTTTTTTTCTTTCCCTTTGTAAGGGTGAGGAGAGGGGAAGTAATCCTTTTTCTAACAAGCCCCAACCAGTGCAACTACATGTGCTACCAAATTTGCTGTCCACTGAGATTTCCCTGAAGACCTCATCCGTTTCTTAATGACTAACTAGCTCTCTATAACCTTGCAGCATATTTTTATCCTGACACTCTAAATTTCTACCATCAATTCATGTCACTAGTGTCGTATTTAAGCACCGAAATGGTAAAGTTTTAAAGGACAACACTGATTTTTAAGTTACTACTTTTAAAACATAATTAAAAGACCACCCCACACTATCCTTAGCTGAACAAGAGTACTACCTCATGTCCTCAGGAAAACTTATGATTGCATGACACTATCTCTGAGATAACTTAAACAATGTTAGTAAGATTATATAACCAGGATAAAATTAGACTTGAAACAAAGCAAATTCAGAAGCTACATATTTTTGGTATCTCAGGGGCTTTTTGTTTTATAGAAAAAAATTTTCTCTTTAAGAGAAATGCAAAAGTATGTAATTTATTCTGCTCCATAGTAAGAAAAATTAAATTCAGATACCCTTAGTCTCTTGATAGTCAGTTTTCAAAATTATTGGACATTATTGTACAAAATTATATATTGCAATGGAAATGCTGATTCATAGTTTATATAATTTAAAATGTATAACTAAAAAACATGTCAAATATACAAACTAAAAAGAAAAAAAACCAAGAGAAAGATTACTCTCTAGAAATCCACATTTTTTGCAGATCTAATACTTTTATAAATTAAATTTTTGCTAAAATTATATTTTCATCTCAAATAAAATTAATCCCTTATGTTCATTCTCATTAGGTCCCTTGGGTGTCTCATGTTCACAATTAGCTTTTAATAAAAATCTGCAGTAACAAACAAATACAGAAAAGCTTTTCTAAAGAAGTTATACAACCAATTTACTTGTAGTCAGTCTTTTTCATATACACTATTTGTTATGTAGAAATCAGGAGAAAGTGAGAGGAAGAATGGTATAAAAATGTATACTTCCATGAATTAAGAGTCCCTACATTATGAAGGGTGAAATCAGCTCCTTCGTACATGAAGATGAAATCTCAATATTGTTTCCATTCCATTTATCTAGTCTCCAGATCTGTTTCAACAGGCTGCTGAAAGTTCACCTGTTCAAGTACTCATCCACTCTACTACTATCAGGCAAAGAGAGTCAACCCATCCTGCCTAACCCTGCAGCCACAGAGCAATGAAGATAACTGGAGTGAACTGTGCACCCATAATTCCTGGTGGTGAACAATTCAGGGAGTTTTACTACCTTGTCTTGGTGAGAAGGGCACCCAGGCTTCTCTTATATGTGCTCTCAAAAACATAAAACAGAGCACCATGTAGTGAAGAGTTTATACCTAGAGCTTTAAAACTCTGCACAGATATGGATTTATCATGATTACTTACTTGGATATTCTGTTAATAATGCCAATTTAAATAGTAATGCAATGCTCATGACTGTTAATTTCACCCTGATTACTAACCATTCGAGCTATTCAATTCACTTAGCCTTGAGCCACATGCATCCAAGACAAATCCTGTGTCTTATTTGAAGAGCAACAGAAATTATTAAAATATTCCAAAACTAAATAGTAGGCACTGTTCCTTTCAATCCATAACCACAGCATCATAAAGTGGATTCTAAAAGGAATATCACACAGCATGCTATAATAACAGCACTATTTAAAACGTCCATACTTTTTACAAAACAAACAATTGCAAAAAACCACAATTTACAAAGATGGTGTCTGCAAGATACAACTGTATCAGCCTTTCAATTGTTAGTATTGATCATAGGTTGAAACAGGAAATAATCCAATTATCCAAATTTTTTAATTTTCTTAACAGATCCAGGGCTTCAGCCCATGTGGCAGAAAGTATGATATAGTTATCTTAAACCAAGTAATTTTTAACTGTTACTCTGCTCAAACATCAGAAAGGAGGAATAAAGACATCAAAAATAGTTTATGTCATAACTTTTACTCAATAATACTTCTGAGGACTAAAATAGTTTTTCTCTGCTTTAATACAATAGCTAAGTAACACAGTTCTACCTGAGCAACCTGCACACAGCCAAACCAAGCTGCTAGTTCTACCTACAAGGACAGGTCTACTTGTAAATTTAGTCTAAAGGACAGACTATGCTTGCTATCAGCTATTTGTTATACTACCTCTGCAATGCTCTTTCACTTGAAAGAGCAAACAACTTACTTGTCAAGGATTTGGTATATAAAACCAGATAAATTATGTTGGCATTTGAACAAAAGAGTCAGGTATGTATATTAAAAAAATATAAGGGCCTGGAAAATAAAGGATCTACTCTCCACACCCCAAATGGACGAATGATGCTGACAAACAGATGAAAATTACATTACACTTAAATTACATCATAAAATGCTATTAAAATATCATGTAGCTGCAGTTAACAGAACTTGCTAATTCCTTAAACACAACAGTAGGAAAACCCATAATTTTTTTTACATTTTTTTATGTGAAAAAGAACAATTTCAGATTCTTTTTAAGGCTGCTTATTTTCAGGAAAGAAGAAAGTGTAACTAAAAAAATTAGAATGTGAGTCACATCCTTTCATGCTGTTCCCACACTCATCATGTGTGTCCACAAACACGGAGGTTATCTATGCATATAACCTATACAATCATGACATTTAAAAACTAATCAGAAAGTGTAAAACCAAAAAAAGGCTTATAATCTTATGAACCAAGATTGCTTTCTTTTAAATGTTAATGGTATCACAGTGCCCATTATTTTATTTTACAGTTTTGAATCTTAAACTTCTCTGCGATAGAAAGCTTCAAGAGTTTAACTTTCTTAAAAAACAAAATACAGATTATTAATTAAATATACCACTAATTTTGCATCTCAACAATTCTAAAAAGTAAGCATGTAGGAACAAAAATTATTTTTGAGATTTTATTCCTGTCAACAAGAGCAACTGGTTTGTAATCTGATTTATAGTGCTACTGTCTATGCTAATACAAAACAAATCATACAGGCTTCCAACTGGGGTGACAGGGGCCAAAGCAATACAAAGTATGGCAGCTTTAATAACACATTAATCTTGACTTATGTGAGTAGATTTTGCTCCTATGAACAGTCCCATTGTAGTAAATAGAATTGTTCCAGTAAGAAGTAATGAAATGAGCAACATTTTCTAGGAGCAATCCACCAGGCTTGATGGTCTTAGTGATGTTGACACCATAGTGAACAGGAGCTACAAACTGCCTACAGCTACAAAAGCAGAATCAGTACCAGTTTAAAAAAAAAGTTTCATTAAAAAAAAAAAAAGGAAATTTAGACAGATACAAACAGACACACTCCTTTTAAAGTTTTGTACCTATCTACACCTTTAGTCATAACAGGTATGGAAGAAATGAAACCATTAGACCATTAAACCATGCATTTATATTTTCTCATTGATCATTCTGTAAAGAAAACATTTTTACAGTGTTCACAAACATATTTGTCAAAAAACACACAGCTCCATGCAGTTTAAAATAAAACAATAAAAAATAGACTTCAACTTGAAAGAGATAGAAAAGATTGTTTCTCACCCCTCAAAACAAAACTGGAACTTTGGTTTATAGGAACGGCTATGCCCATATACCCTCCTCATCATCCTGTGTGCCAGAGATTAGTAGATGCACAGAGAACGTGTTAGCATTGGAATGAAAGAAGAAAAGGTTAGTTACTTTGGTGCTTATAAATTACATTTTTTTTTGGCTGTTAAAAACATCTATTTTTCTTTTAAACTTAAGCCAGCAAAAACAAGGGAACAAGTCTGTGTTGCATATATACAACTCTGCATCTATAGCAACCAAAAAAAAAACCAACCCAAAACACACGAACATTTCTTCCACCCAGTTAAAACAGCATGTAGGAAGCAGATTATAAGATTAAATATTAAAATGTTTTTTAATTGTACGCAATTCAAACCAACAGTGACAGCAGAAAAAGATCACACTTTTTAAGTAAGCAAAGCAATTACTATAATCAAATTGTCTTAGCATTCTGTTGGGTTAAAAGATACAAGACTGCTGAAGAACAGGGAAAAAAATCTATCATTAGCAAAGTACACTTTTTTCACACAGTATCAATCTAGCTTTTAATAAATCCTTAAACACTGCACGTTGCTGAATGCTGTTAGACAGTTTCTCTTCTTTTTCCCAATTTTGAGCCATTAGGCACTATACATTTATTTAGAACTGTAATGATAGATAACCTTAATGACAAATACAAAGAATCACAGTACAATGAATTTCAAGACTTTTTTTTTTTTTTTTTTTTTAAAGGGATTATTTTATTGTGTATATTCTGGAAGCAGATGATCTTTTTTCACATTTATTATAAACCTGAAGTTAAAAAGGACAAAATAAAGCACATGAACAAAACCAGGAGAGTGAAATGTTCTTTCCTGAATGTGTTTCCTGAAGATTACTTTTTTTTTCAATGATTCTTTATCTATGCACACACAGATGTGTATGTGCATTCTTATATCTTATTGATAGTTCTACTTTGCCAAACTGCAATGAAATATTCAGCTTCTAAAATGCAGAGGCAGACAACACAATGCTTTGCATTGAACTCAGGATTTTAAAATCAAAATCTTATAATTTTAGAGATCCTTAAAGTTCTCATGTTAATATTTTAGAAATGTAAAAAAATTACATTCTATAGTATAAACTATAACTTTGAAAGTTAGCTGGTGTAGCATATTACTGGCACTTAATTAAATGTAGAAACTAAATAAAATGAATGGTAATTAATTATGATTGAAATAGACAGGAATTTTAGCCTGAAAATATACACAGCCAGTATCACTACTGTTCATAGTCCATTCTTGAAATAAAAAAGAGCTCCCAGATGTCAACTGTTATTAAAAACCAGATGTTAAGATAGATGTCTTGCATGTTGCTGAATTAAGTAAAGAAATCTGACAGTCCACCATAAACTTAGCTATCATTTAACACAGAAGAAATGTGGGTAAAATTTTTACAGTTAACTTGGAACACGTCTTAGTTATGAGGTCTGCTGCTAACTTCAGAAAGTGCAGTTAGAAATACTGAACTGAAAAGTAAAATCACTGAACAGAATTAGTTCTGTTCTCACTCAAACCAGGACAACACCATAAAGCAAAGACACATCAAGGCCTGAATATTTTTATTTATTTTTGAAACAAAGGGACAGATTATGTAAAATTTCCAATAACCTGTATTCTCCTCTACTGAAAATACAAGTCCTTCCCTCTGAATTCTACAGGAGCTACTTTTATTCAGGTCTACTAACACTAACTGAACTGACTTTGAAGTTAAGAGTTTTGCCAGAGTAAAAGTTGAAGAAAGACTGAAGGATTTATTTTCTGCTGAGTAGTTTGATCCTATTTCACTAACAATGCATTACATTAATTTTTGGTGATATATTTAAAAACAGCAAAAATCAACACAATTGGCAACTCAGTACATTTCCAAATGACTCCTCCTAACTACGTACAGCTTATTTGCTGTTTAGTGTATTGTAATTCTTCAAGCAGGCAGACATTAATTTTTACTTCAATTACCTGTGTGAACTCTTTTTGGCAGAATTCTAGACGAGTTGAAAAACCAAATATTGTCAAATATTTTTAAAGAGTATTATGGAAAATTACAGTGTATATAGTTTGACACTGATCTTGATATACAATAAGCAATAAATTAAAAGCTGGAGCTTCATTAATGTCAATCAACATTGCTTTATTGAGTACTGGTCCTGTCAAAATAACTTTCTATCTTTTTCAATTATATAGAGGCTTTTTTATATAAGGTGTTTTAAATAATATGCTGTGGTCTCTGTAAGGCATTTAATTATGTGCCACAAGACATGGTATCAGCAAAATTAGCTCTACATAGAATGAATGTTGCTGGAGAATGAAGGGGAATTGCAGATACCTTTTCTCATACCAAACCTGTTCTGTACTCCCACAGTCTGAAGGAAAAGTCTCACAGAGACTGCTTGAAAAAGTGAAGTATTTGGGATTAGCTGAATACATGTTATCAGTCGCATACATACATGACTGAAATCATCTATACAGTGTCATTTGAAAAAACCCAGGGCAAACTTAGAAACAGGGGACTGCATCTGAAATTGATAATATCAAAAAGGGCTTTGCAGATCATGGTAGAAGTGAACATGCAATCCAATGTTGAATTTACAAGGACAAATACAGGCAGAGATATAAAAATCAAAAAGTTTGCTGTATCTCTATGCAGTAGCATACAACCATTAATAGAATTACACATCTGGTGCTCATGTCATACTCCTGTGAATATTTTAAAGACGGTAACCAGATCAGGAAAGAGCTACAAAATAAACTTGGCAATGAGAAACAAAAGAGAATCAACAGAAGTGGTCACTTGGAAATACTTAAAAGATTGTTTGATCACTATTAACTACCACATAGAGAAAAGAAGACAGCTCTTTTCCCTAGCAGAAAAAGACTAGATAATTTATAGGATTTAATTACACATTATGTCATATGTTGATGCTAGATCATAGATTGATGTCATATATTGAAACTAGGTAATACACTGACCTAAAAATACTTTGTGCTTGATGATGGTTATGAAGAAAATTAAAATTCCTAGAGATACCAGAGAATATCAACCCTCCTTTTCATTAAAGAAAAATAGGATGAAGCCAAACACCCATAATTTCACTATACATGCTGTCACTTTTTAATTTAACTATTCTATTAAGAAGCTAAGGTTTGGTGCCTCAATGCAAACAGATAATATAAGAGAATACAGAATTCTTCACCAATGTTCTAAGATAAATTAAGTTCATTACCTATTTTTGCATTCTTGACACACTGCCAATGCAATAAAAACTGCAGTTATACCTTATTTATTAATATTGTGTCAGAGATTAATATTGGATCATTATAAATTAAAAATATTTAAGATATTGAATGCCTTATATTTTTGGCACTGACATCCAGGTCTCTAATTTGGACATAATATTTAGGTACAGTAAAGTGATATAATCTCAAGTACTATGAAAGCCTTTGTACATGGGCTACTTATAGAATATTAATTCATTTATTTTTATCTTATCCTTTTGCTAGTCCTTTTTTTTTTTTCTGCTACTTATCAGATTTGCTTCACACCTTAAAAAGAAATAAATAGTGCTACTAAATGTGATTTACTGTTCTGATGGAATTGCCACAAAACCTAATGTTAAAATGTCAAAACTGGGTTCAAAGTAGCGAGATGAGGAACTTAAATAATTGCTTGGAAAACACTACACACAGATGTAGAAAGCTTGTATAAAGATGCCTTCTGTTTTATTAATAAAATCTCAATACAAGTTTTGCAGACATATTTCACAGCCATCAATTCTTCAAGGTTCATCAGTTTAAGTAGTAAATTTAAAAAAGTAGCCTTTGGATAAAAGGGGCGACATTACACAGCAGGTTAGAAACAAAGGACAACTTTAATCGTGGTCTACATTATTAAGTGTATCTAAAAAATTTAGATCAGATGCCAGAAATTATAAGCCTCTTTGTAACCTTTATGCATATTGTGTACTCTTGATTATTGGTAAACATAAAATAGTTTCAAGAGGTTATATTTAGCAGCGTGCTGCAGCAGCAGCAGATCTATAGCTAATATAACTGGTACTGAAAATATGCATCTGTAGAATACACCTATCTTGGGTGGGTATTATGGATTAATTTTGCACTGTCTCTAAGACTGAATTCCTTTAAGTAATTCCACTGTTATGGGGGACCTCCTGGAATGTATTTTTCAGCTAATTTAATCAAAAGTTAATTCAATGTGCCTTCTCCAACACTGCTTCTGGATATGAAACACAGTGCAGTAAGTGGGAATTATCAAGAGATTTGATTTCAAATCTGCACTCTTGATAACAACTGAAACTGTAACATAGATGCATTCAAGGAGTGCAAAATTCTGCATCACTATGAGGCCTGCTGGTGTACAAAAGTTGATTACCCGAAGTGAAGAATATAGTGAAACTGACTCAAAACCCAGACAGCAATTATTTCCATGAAGCTAAAGTACAGTACACAGCCCCTCACTTTTGTTGCATGTAAGTATCTTTATAAAATCGAATATTTAAATAAAAAGAAAAAAAAAATCCTAATCTGCTTTTAGACAAAAGCTTTTGCAACATAGACAACATTAAAACCTTGATGAGCTAAGCTTTTCTGGCTCTCTTCCCACAATAGAAGACCCTTCCTGACAAGGCTCATCACATTTCCCTTTCATGTGCTGGCATGCTAAGAATTAATGTCTTAACTTGGGTTAAATAAATCTAGTGATAACCTGCTCATCTCTTGAACTAACTTTCTGATGACTGATTTACACTACTCTCCTTATTATCTATGGCTACTAATGGGTCATTAAACATGTAACTACTGGCTCTGGACTGTGAAACCGTCCTACTTACAGCAAAAAATTACATTTACAAATATTAATTTCCCCTTATGACAGAAAAATCTACCTGCTAAGCAATGACATTTCTTTCTAAATCAAGAACTTAGTCTAAAAGCAGAATCTTTCAGGGCTTAAAAGGACTTCTATCTGCTACTCAATTTCTAGGAGCAAACAGCTGAGCACTAATCTCATAAACTCTCCATACACACAGAACAACTGACTACAGAAGAGTTTTGTGCATCAACAATTTGAAAAATTGAGCCTGTAACTGGAAAGGGAAAGACTTAACAGTGGATTCATTTAAGGCTTTGGTACATAGAGTTTTAGCAGGTCTTTATTTTATGTTTCATTTGTATATTCAGAAAGTTGAATAAACCTCAAAAATTGCTTCAGCAATATGGATTTACGTCACAGGTCTATTTTCTAACCTATGCATGACAGAAGGGGTCACAAGTAACCATGCATCAGCCAATTATGAAAACGACCATAAAACCCATCGCACCATTTGTTTTATTTGTATATAGTTAGGTTAAAATCAGACATAAACACTGGGGATGGGGCTATGCAAAAGGTTGTTTCTGACCGCTTTCTTTACAACACCCAGACTAGCGCTAACATGAATAAGATGTTTCACCAGATACTTGTGCATTCTAAAGCTTTATCACTAGATGAAGCGGAAACTCAATGCTTCTTACAAGAAGTGGTCCGTGAAATCAGATTTGCAACGCAAAAATTTATAGTCCCCTTTGTAGTGAAAGCCTGTGACATGTTATCTCACTTAAGTAACCAGTGCCAGATACGCAACTTTTGTTATCAGGTTACTGTCTCAAATGCATTTTTGGCTCTTTTAGCTGGTCTAAAGACCTATTTTAGACTATGATGGTGGCAGCTAATTTTTCTAGTAAGAAATATAAGATAAATGTAAACCTCTATATAAGTGTTGTATATTCTAACACACACATTCAAGGGAAGTGAGGGGAAGAGGTTTCTATAGCTAAACATGATCTCAAAAAATTCTTCCATATGTGGAAAAGACTGCAAAGCTAACATATAAATATAGATATATATATAAATATACATACTGAGCAGTATGTATACATTTATATCACATTCATTAAACCTCATAACATAAAATACATTCATTTCTGTAAGCAAAGGAGAGGTATAACTTTTCAATATACAAAATCCATCTCCTAGAGGTATCATAGGCAGCAAAACAATTTCTACTTCTTAGTTTTAACATAGCTCCTGTTTAGCTGGTCTATTAGTCAAATTACAAATCTAGTATAATTAAAAGTTATGTGAAAAATCATCTGGCTACAATATAATTATGATTAAAAGGTAAGAAGAACAAAGGCATCAACAAATATTACAAACTTCTATTGGCTTTTACTTGCAGTGAGAAACCTGGAGTAGAGCACAATGTCTGTACCTGTGAAATGGCAGTATACCAAAATCAAGAACTAGAGTACCCATGAAAGATAAATTCAAACTCAGAGCAGACGCTTCTAAATTTCAAGGCACTTTCTTTTGTTCCACCATGAGTACAATGTAATCTGAAATTAATTGAGGTTTGAAAGCAATCATATTATCCTCAAAATCCATGCAAGTCTCTGTGGAAGACTATTTCAGTTTTGTTTTCAGTCAGAAATAGCCAGGTAGATGTCAGATGCAGGAAAAATGCTTATTTCAGTAGATACAGAGAATATGCTAACACCTACTGACTTTTGGAAAATCATTAAGACAGAAATTACATCTGCATTAGAAAAGAAGTATTTGCCATTCAGTAGCATGTTTATTATAAACAATATAGCTATGATAACCGCATACAAGTTAATTGGAAAATTGACTTTTTAATAGGGGCCATGATACAAACAGGATTTTATTGCATTCAGTTTGACAAGTCTGAACAGTGAGAGACATGAATCACAAGTTCTTTGTTCTGGAGGGAGAATATGTGTAACAAAGATGAAAAATTAGAGGAAATACTTAAAAATGTGAAAGCATTTATATGACTAATTTGCACTGCACTCCTGAGATCTCAAAATACTAATTAATTCTGCACAATACTAGTTATTTACAGTGGATATGCCTGGGATTGTTTATACTGAATGTACCAACAAGCAAACCTTGCCCTGCCCAAATTCCTATATTAAATAAATCCATGTGACTCTGATGAGCTTAGTGTAGGCTTAGCACTGTGCTAATGCAATTGCATGCTTCCTTGCAGCTTGAGGCACCAGCAGAACAAGTTCACATACACTTAGTGAACAGACAAGAGCAAGCTCACGCCTGCCCAAATACAACATGTAAACATATAGGATAAAGAAACACACAGAACATTAAACAAAAACTGGGTTAGGGAGGGAGCAAATAATTCCAACTTACTACATTAAGCAGCTATATCATATCACTTCTTTTATATACTAAAATGTCACTGGTTTTGTGTTCCGCTCCCCCCCCCCCCCTTCCTT
>JANHGN010015943.1:26000-48434 GCA_024605025.1 Megaceryle maxima
TATTAACAAATAATGTGGGTGGGGTTTTGTTTTTGTTTTTTTTTTTTTTTTCTTTAATAAATTATATTTATTTGTAAATGAATACTGACATTTACAAAACCAAACCAGTGTTTGACTTATAGATGTTTTTTCATCCTGGGTGGAGGAGAAATGGTTCAACAATAGCATGCTCAGTTAATTTTAGAATTTTAGAATACCATGTTATTAGGACAGTTATTAGCCCTTTCTAAAACACATGACTCTAAGGAAAGCAATACTCTAAGAAGTGTAATACTGAATGACTATGCATTTTTAATGTAACACATCTTTGGGATTTGGTTTATCTTGGCTAGTTAAAGATGCATCACTAATGATGTTAAGCTATATCTTTTATTTGAAAGTTTCAACAGAAAGGTGCTTTTAAAACCCATTTAGAACTGTTGGTTTACAAGTTGCCAAAGGGAACTGCTGCACAGGTTTCTCAATACTAATTATTAATACATTTACTTCAAATAGATAAAAAAATATTCCAAAAAGTACATACTTTTGAATTCACTAGTAATCACTAAGTAGGAAATTTTTCACTGATTTTCTACTGGAAAGATGAGCTATGAAATGCTGAAAATAGCTAAAGGACTTCTAAGGAAAGATAGGGAAGAAATATAAGACACAAGACAAAAAGCCAAAATATTTAAATTGTTTCAGGGATGGAAATAAATACCAGATCTATCAGTTTCAGTTCAAAAAACATATCCCGTGCTTATTATTTCTTTGAAATATTTATTTTAAATATCAACACAGTAACACTAGAAAACTGAAGGTGAAAAAGGAGGTGACTAACCTGATCTGGAGAGGGTCTGTGGTTGGAGTGTGGCCTTCCAGGAGATCGATGATGGTGGTGGTGGTGGTGGTGGTGGTAGTGGTGATGGTCATCATCATAGTTATCTGCCATCAGCTTCATTCTGTTTTGTGTCTGTTTAAGATGTAAAGTGAGACAAATATATTACATACTGTTTAAGGAAGACCTTAGCACACCCCACACATACTTTTTTTTTTTTGTGTGTGTGACTGTGAGGATATAACCATAGAAGTCCAAACTGATGAATAACAAAGATAAGGAAACAGAAATAGGAAAAGATAAAGTATGTTAACACATCTTCTGTCTCATTTTTCAGATAATTAGAACTGCAAAAAGAAGTCAGAAAAGGATATTATCAAGCATGCTGGGGGGGGAGGGGGTAGGTATCAATATGCAGGTCTTCTAAATTTACTATTTTAGAACAGTTCCTGTTTTTTCCAGTATATTATTAATATTCCTTTCAGTGAGATCTTACAAGTTAAGTGTACTTCAAATATTTACAGTTCGCTACTGAGACATGTCAACAATAATCATGTATAGTTATGCTAAAAGCTTTATTTAGGTTTAATTATTTTAATTGTACACCAAGATCACCCTGGTATACAGTAAATTAAAACAATCTGAAAATGAACTGATATAGATACAGGCACTTCAAGAAGTGATTATGGAACTTGACACATTACTGAAAGAAAGTAAGTCTTAGATATAGATCTTGAAAATAAAAAAAAAAAAAGATCATTACTTCAGCTACTGCAGTCTACAGATAATAAAAATCTGTCACCATGAGATGACAAGATATATTGTTGCTCTTTATTGCTATTCTAATTATTCCATACCATGAAATATATTGACTGGAATAATTCAGACCTTGCTCATAATATCAAAATTATCTTGCTAACAATTGGCCAATGGATACAGTGGATACAAAGTGGATACAGTACTTTTCCTGTTAGTGAGACTGAGGTTGTCTTGGGTAAACCTGTTAACATTTAATCAAGTTTTACTTAATTTTGCACTAACAAAACCCAGAAGAAAATGCTGTCAACTCCCAAAGAACTCTTCTAAAATTAGAATAATTAATTGAGACTTCTATAAATAATATCATGCAGATGACAGAAGGAATGATAGCAGTCTTAACACATTTAATATCATCTTTAAAAGTCTCACCTGAACCTTATGGGAGAAAGGTTATTCTTGAAGAAGCACTAACTACTTTGTCTCAGTTCTCTATGCAGACATTATTTGAGTTGGTCGAGCACAAACAAAGGTAATTTGCACATAGACAGTTTTGGTGAACAGTATAGATAAGAGACTGAAATCAATTGCAAAAAGCCACAGTTCAGTTCGAAGGTAGCACGATTCATGCTAAGGCCAGTGAGGATGATGGCTAAATACATTACCCCAGGACTTTGCCCAAACTAATAAGCTCTAAAGGACCACCTTAAACAGATGAATTTAAATACAACTCCTGTATTAATATGTCTAAATGGCATTCAGTTAAAGTGTCCATGACATAGGCAGTTTCCCATACCTAGTATGTGATAAATGTAATTCCAAGACACCTGTAAATTAATTTTCCTATAAGAACAATCCTATATCAAAATGTCCCTTAAGAAAATGTAAAAACTCAAAGATTGCTATTAGAATCTCCAATCTGAATGTTTTTCACTGAAGTAGAAAAGAGAGTTTGAAAGAAAGAAAACTTAATATTCATATCACACATTATTTAAGTATAGAAAAATATGTGATGAAAACTGTGAGTAACAGGGATCATTGAAAACCCTGATGTGTCTTTTTAGGTATTTTTTTCTGTAGTATTTCATAATGTTTCTCAAGTATTTTGCATGTTGTCCATTAGAAGGACCATAGAAAACTAGTTTATAGGAGGAGACTGTACTCAGTTCAAGTAAAAACAACAAACCAACCAAACCAAACCCTTTAATCATCCACAACAAGACAGAGGAACAACCACAGATCAGATGTGCATATATTTTAGCCACTGTCAGACTTTCTGAGCATCTCTACAGCACTACAAGAACATCATCTCAGCATTTTATGGAATAAATGTCCTCCATGGGTCAAGTGGCAGATTCCTTTGAACAGGAATTGCACTGGCACTACATGATATCAATTCACATTTTTGAGTATTATTTTTCACATAGTTGGAACTATTTCATTTTCTCACTCCCAGATAAAAAGATGGAAGAATAACAGCTGTATGAATTTCAGCTATAAATTTCTACTGATTTTGACGAAAGACCAACTCAATTTCAATCCTCATACTTGGTCTGTTTGTCTTTAGATTCAAAGAGGAAGGCCATATGAACAATAGAGTGGAAAAGATGGAGAATTAATAGACAAATAATAACCGACTTACTGTAAACACTGTAATATCCTGCCTCTTTGGGGAAGCTCCTAACATTTTATTAGTTTATTTTCTTATCAGTGAACAGCCTTAAATTTCCTACCTTTCAACTGAATTCCATAAAAGAATGCAAAAGTTAAACAAGATGATATATGCAATCCTAAAAGTGTCCCCTGTAATGAGGTGTTGAGGATTAGACATGTCATGGGATAAGAACTGTAAATGAATGATGTCATCTTTCTAATTTGGTGCTGAAATATAAATAAACCACTTCTAATGTTTCTTCCTTTTGGATGCCAGACTGCAGTAAGATGTGCACAAAGAAATGCTAATGCTGCAGTAGTTTTCCTTTAGTGTGCCTATTCTGGAAGCAAAATATATAAGAAAGATACAATAAGAATTTATTTTCCACTCAAGTGATCATCAAATCATCCAACCTTTTACACGACTTGTGATTGTAATTAATTTCTTAAAATACTAAGTATTTTGCAATATATTATTTTTTTAAAGCTTTCTTTTTTGTTAGCTCTTCACAAAAAAATTACTAATATGAGGTTCTGTGTGTCTCTGCTTTAGCTTCTGTCAGAGTGCAATACTTCCACATTGAACTGTATGCTTACCTTTGACTTAAGAAGTAGAAAACATGGTATGAGTTCAAACTTACAAAAGCAGAACTTTTGAGGATGATCCTCAGGAGGATTTCTGGAGGAGGAACAAAAGTAAAGCCATCCAGAAGAATAATAAAATCCCTTTCAGCTCCTTCTAAACAAAAATCTGTAACATTACTTCTGTCTACTTCCCTTGCTAACTCTTTTAATCTTTACTAGGCTTTGAAATGCCAGGTATATTTTTATTTGAGGAAGAAATTAATTAACAACACTGGAATTCATTCAAGACCCCAGGGCTTCACACCCCTCCACCTACATACAAGCACATACACAAACACACAGAAAGGCATACACATTTTAGGCCATTGGTTTAGCAGACAGACACTAAAATCCGTATGGCCTATGTCCCATATCCACACATTAGGACACTGCCTCAGTACTGACTGCAGGGGGAAAATACCACCTACTGACTTGGCAATGCCATTATTTCCTGCAATGTCTTCAGCATACTTGAAAATTTCCTGTTCAGGAACATCCAAGACCTTTTCTTATACTACTTTTGAAAGCACAACAGATTATTCAGTGTGATTTTTCTAGATGATTGGGAAATTCAGTCTCAGAATGTACAATTCATGCACAATCATCACTATAATTTTCATGCATTTAAACCGTGCCATATCTAACTTCTATCATATGTTAATCTGCATGAGTGACCCTATACCTGAAAAAGATATATAGTTCAAAATATTATTCATATTTTCCATTCAAAACTATGATCTTTATTTGATACAATTTTCCTGCAAATCAATTTCTCAAAATGTACATGGCAAAAGCTCTGACAAGAAAATTATCGTATCAAAAGTTCTTTTTGAAAATGCCTGGTGAACACCAGGCCCACACCTGAGAAGAAGCAGGTTTTAATTTGGATTTATACTGGAAAAATAAAGTTAACTTGTAAAATTAAACAATTAACTTCATTCCTACAGACCATGTATAGACTTATTAGTTTTAGCCTAAACAGTTCCCTCAGATTGCTTCGCTTTAAATTTATTGACTACATTCAATAAATACTACATCCATTTTGAAATAAAAGGAATGATAGAGAAATTAAAAGCAGCTTGAATCTAGATGCACAGGTATATTAACCCTTAGGGCTTGAAACAATTGTCATTGATCATTCGGTATCAGTATTTGCTAGAGCTGTCAAGGTCATGAATGGTATGTATAACTGAGTTTTTAACCAACTTGCGAAAGAATTTATGATCTAGCACTGTAAGAAAACTGACAGATATTTCTTGTCCTCCTAAAACTCTGATGGGTTTAAGTAAGGATCTACTGAAAATGAAATTAAAGTCTTTGATTGACTGGTAACAGACTAACTAGCTTAACAGCAATCTGTAACTGTAAAACTATAATATTAAAACTGTCTTTTAAAAATATTTTAGCAAGGTGGCAATAGGGAACTGTGCTTTGATCTGTCATCTGGATGAAGTTAACAACAAAACTCTCATGAATGAGGTTCAACTGAGGAAAAATAGTAAGACTTGTTGCGCTGGGATATAGGTGTAATACCATTCAATAGCTATTACTTTCCTTTGGATTTTCTTAATCTTTCTGCACAAAATGGAATTTGAAACATTTCTAGAATATTCACTCTCAATGGGGTAGGAGTTTTCCCTATATAATATGGGAGGGAGGCCTATATAAGGCCTACAAGCTATCAAGGAGATATTCATTGGTCTAATTATTAAAGCATGGAATTTAAAAATCTAGAGACCTACATTATAGCTTTAATTCTGCAATTGCCTCCTGTTGCCTTCAGCAACGCAGGACTTCTATTTCTTGGCATCTCACCCTTTGAAAATAAGCATGCTAATATCTCCGCAGATGTTTAGTTCTAATCTTCCTGATTTTATCTAATACATTATTTAATCTGAGCTTTTTTGTCCTAAACCAGTAGTTTTAAAAACACAATTAACTTTGAAATCCAGAAGGAAAGGATCTAAAAAAACGGTGCATTTAAGACAAGTTTATTCAGAAGTTGCATAAACTTAGTGGAGTTAACCTGGATTTAATGAAAGAATGTGCAACTGCAATTGGTTTTCCACTACGAATCCAGTGCTTCAGGCCTGAATTCCACCAAATAAGGGTTAAAATAATGTTTGCTAATTAAGGCAGCTCTGTACTTATTCTGTCCAAATAAAATCAGATTTCACATCAGAACAATACTTTTATACATTCTTTGAAAAATGACAGGTGAAGAATTTATCATTACTACTGCTGCACAACACAAAAGTTGCTATCTGTCACAGAACACAATTTGGTTATTTGATAAATTACAGTTAATTAAACATTGGACAACAAATACTGTACTTGACCTCAAACATCCTTAAAGTTCACCAAGTTACATTCATAACTCATAATTTTGTTAAAGGACTACAAAAGTTTGCATGAAATAAAGACTATTGAAAAAAGAATATATTAGTTCAACAAAAAATACAAAATATTCCACAACATAAACTGCTAAGCCTTTGTAATGGGGGTGTATAGTCTTGAAAAGTAGTTATGAAAAATACTTCAGAATGCAATACAGAATGTTGTATGTCTAAGTAACCCTTATGGTGACTTCTAAGACCAAAGAAGTCATCACAGGTTGAATTGAAAATTAAAATTAAATGCCATGTGAAGCCTGTATTTCTAGAACTCAATCAAGTTCACTTGATCACGTTCAGGAAGTTTTATTTATTTCACTTCTGTTGTCTGATCATTACTAAATTTCTGAGATCAAAAATTACAAGTTCAAGTTCTAAACTGCTCTAAAACATGTTCAACTTCACTGTCACTTAGTTCCACCCTCCTTGAGCATCTCAAGCTTACTAGATACAGGAATCCTGCATAAATATTTTTATAATAAATCAAATAATGAGCTTGATTTGCCATGTAGAAAAGAGATTTAAGAGAGATATTTCTTATGCTTAAAATTCTTGATATGCTCAGATCTTTTTGAGCACTGGTTCACTAATTATCTAGCTGGGGAAAAAAAAAAAAAAAAAAAAAGAGATTAATTCCAAGGCTCTTATTATTATTAAATATCCTAACCTTGAGACAGCTCTGAATTCTTTTTTTATGACAGCACACTTTTTGAATCACCACATGATTAAATGGGACAAATTATTAAAATATATCCACTAGCTATAGTTTTGACAGAAAGACTTGTGTCATTTCTCCACAAACTGAAGGATCTGTTAATTGGCCATTGCTTTAAAGGATCTTTTGCCAATAGTAGAGCTGCATGGAAAAATTGAACTTCAGTATTCTTAAATATACTTCAAAGTATTCCAGAGCTTGTATTACTTTATGCTAATTATTCAGGCCACTTTTAACAGCATACCACTAGCAACATAATGCTAATTGTTTCCAAATTAAATTACATGCTTCAGTCACTAGAAATACATGATAATATGCAATTCAGGGTTTTTTTTGTTGCTTATACAGGGAGTTTTTAGACATCAAGAAAGTTCCTAGGAAAAAATCTTCAGTTATGAGGACTAACTTTACATGCACTCATCAGTAATCAAAGGACAAGAAAAACATTATGGTATGGTAACTAACTAGGAACTCCAGATGCTAAATAACTATCATAATCATAAGCGTATGGGTGTTGGAATGCATCACTACAGGGTACAGTTATGTTTTACTGAGTGCTTAATTATGCATTTTCTTTTTATAACATCCCTGTAATGTAATCTGTTCTTATATTCTTACACTTAACTGTATTTTAACATGGGGTTTTGCTACTTTATATCCCGCCTCCATTGAAGAACACAATTAATTTTTTCCCTGTTAAAATTCCAAATGGGCTAATAAGTACAAGGTTTTTTCCGTGTTGTAGTGTATGACTTGTCTTGGGAAGTGAGAGAGACAGGATGCATGCAGGCTAAAAATGTGCATGATAGCTTACTGGAGAAAAGTCTGGCTAGTCCTCATTTAGCTCTTTTTTATTTTTTACCTCATTAATGATATGAAGTAGAGAACACAGCAAACTCTTTATGCTAAGAAAGCATATAAAATTTTCTTTTTCCCATCTATATCTAGTTATATATTATACTTAGTCATGTGATGTTTTACATTAAAATCTTACAATTATTATAATTTGTAGCTTGCATGTAACCAGAATACCTGTTCTTCAGGCCCTGTCTGCCCTCCCCAGTTTCACAGGACAGAGAATAGGCACTAAGAAACAGCACTGAGCATTTTCCAATTTTTCATGAAATCCAGTCTTCCTCCCAGGTGAAATACAAAAGCAATTGCTGGTCACATTGGACACTCTTGAGCCCTGTGCAACAACAGAAAGCCAAGGTGTTTCTTCTCAAAGACTTGGATCTGATAATTTTAACATAAGCATAAAAGTTGTACATATATTTCAGCTCCTTTTTAGAGTACTATTTAACTGATATTAACAACCATTACACCTGCTGCTTTGCAAGATTACAAAACGTAACTGAGTTATCCTGAAAGAAGTTAGAGCCCATTTTAAGTCTCCCTCTTCAAGAGCTGAAGGGTAATAGCCTCACAAACACCAGCTGGGACAGCAGACACTTGGCAGACTGAGACAGGCAGCAGTTCCAAGTGCCAAGCATAAACTTATCTAAAGTATTAAGGCCAAATTTCAACTTTCCTGACACTTGTGATTGAACAAAGTTAGGTTGATTTGAAAATGGTCCATTTCACTTTTTAGCTGCAGTCTCTGCATTTAGAGTTTGTGTTTTTGAAGTCTTTTTAAGTTCTGTGAATTAAAAGTATGGCTTGAAGCACAGGAAATATCTTGTAATAATACAGCATGCTCAGTAATGTATAGGCTAAAGTCATGCTAAAAGTATTTGTCTGAGCCCTACTACTAAACTTGGTAATTACATAGAAGTATGTAAGAACACAGAAGTAAAGAAGTGGTTTAAAAAGCATAATTAAAGCTCTGAAAGAGTAGCTGCCTGAGGACATCTCAGGCCAGGTCCTACTAAATGCAGACAAGCAACGTAAGAAGGTAAGGTTCTCTGGTTTTTAACTTTTTTTTTTTTTTTTTTACAACAGGAAATAACTCATTAAAAAGATACTTCCCCATAATAATTATTTAAAACCAGACATGAATCAGAAGCTTTCAGCAGCTAAGCAAGAGGTTAGAAACTTCAAATCTTTGGTAAGTAGCACTGATTGTCTTTTCAGTATCTTTATCTCTGAATAGTTAATTTCAGCTGTATTTTCTTGCAATTTCATTACCAAGTCCAGCTCTCTCATTTCTGTTGTATACAAAATACAGCCTAAATTGAAATTACTACATTTCTTCCACTGTGGACAATAAAAATTAATAAAACATAAATCCCAACATATGGATGGTATCTTGTAATATGGCCAAAAATGGAGATATTATCACAACAATGTCTTGATATGCTTTATAGAGACATCTACATATAACTAATTTTTGTCTGATGCTAGATTGTAGACAATTTAAATTTTAATCACCATGACAGGAGCAGAAAAATATTACAACTAATTTTTACAGTATTTTCTTAATAACTGTCTACTTAGCACTGTAATTGAGATCAAGTGCTAAACTATATTTAGTTTTATTATCATGGGGTACTTTGTAGTAAAACTTAAGGACTTATTTCAGAAACATCTCATGAAGAAAATAAACATCTTTTTGGCTTCAGAATTCACTATATTTATTTAAGGTACTTAATACCCATGTTCACCTATCAAGCCAGCCAGATCAAAAATTACAAAATTCCAGTGTTAATATATACTTTGCTTATATCTGGATTACCTACTTTTTCCATTTAAGATTTTCAGTCTTGGTGAAGTTAAACTGTCTCAACAAAGTGCATTGTGACAGCTATAGCAATTGAGAGGTTCTAGTATGAATTCACAATGAGATTATCACCAGTAAAAAAAGTTGCTATTAGACACAGCCATGCTTAAGGTATGATATAAATTCTTCATGAATGAAAAAACTCTGGACAGAAATTTTAAAGCAGTTCAACAACCACAAAGCCAGAAAGCATTTACGTACTGGGCATGTGATGCCTTCAGGGCCTGACTGCTATAGGCTACAAGGCAAAAAGAGCCCCTCTCATTGGAAAATAATTGTGTAAAAATACCATCTGAAAAAATTTGGATTCCTGAGAGCATAAGGAGGAAAAAGTGATGCCATATCCAGCTATGAATTGAGTCCCTACACTTTTGTAATATAAATTGTCAAATCTTACTGTGAATATGTGAAAAGTGTTGTGTGAGCACTGCCAATGTTTTCAGTGTCTTTCCAGTACCAAACATTTCTTCTGAATTAACTAATTTGATCAGGTAAATGCTATTAGCTACACAGATACATTCTCTTTCTTACCTTGTGTCACATGGAGCCTGCTGTGTTAACCTACAGGGAGAAGTGTCTCTCTGCTGTTTCACCCCAACACTAATCTGTCCACATTGGGTTTGTATCTAAGCTGCTTGTCCTTGGCAACATTGAAAATTACAGACTCAGATTCAAAAGTACAGATGCAAAATTCAGATTACAAATCAAGAGAATAAAATGTTAAGACATGAAGAAATATTGCCTTAAGATAATTCTAATTAATAGAAAAGTATTAACTACAAAGATTTTTTAAATACTAAATAAATTTAAGACCATTGAATGCACTGGCTGCTTGCATTGACTTCAATGGGATCCAAATAGACACATTTAAAATCACAGATTAATAGACATTTTTCTACATTGCCTAAGAATTTTTAAGGAAAAAATAACCAGACTGATTTAATATATAAAGTTATTAGAACATCTATTACCTGCCCAAAATAAAACATATTGCTCATGTAGAATAGCTATAACAATGATAAAACTCCTAAAGCTTAAGGCTCTCAGACTATTCCTTTGTTTAAAGTTATGTGCCTAAAGACAAATGTTATGAGTGATGGTAAACAGTATAAACCGAAGAAGAACAAAACAGTCAATGGTCAAGTATGTCTGCCATGTGAATGGCTTTATAACATTGATTCTATTTACTGTGCAGTAACTTTCAGACTCAACAGTAAGATAATCTCTCTCTGAAGCAGATCTGTGTATATAATAAGAATAAATAATAATGTAATATTCTGTGCTCCTATAATATTGCCACCTGTGAAATTCAAGGAAATTAGAAACATTAACTTAGTTTGACAAAATCAGAAACAGAAGCAATTAGGGATCCACACAATACTATGACAGTGCTACTGATCACAAAGTCTACATATACCTTAAGAAAGCATTGCAAGGCTTCTTTGTTCCCATGCTGGTTAAACATTAGAGGGCTTAAATGAAATAAATTATGCACAGCATTGAAGAAGAATGTTTTGTGCTGCCAGAATAATCACAATCACAACTTCTAATCCTATCCTTCTTATATGTAATATAACCCTTTCAATATCATAAAATACACAATGCATTACAGCTGGATTAATCTAACAGGGAAAATACAACTTGGAATATTTTGTTATTCTTGAGTGCTTGACGTCACCACCATAAAATCACACTAGCACTACTTCTAATGTACATACCTAAAACGGCATATGTAATACAACACACTGCCATCAATTCCATGTTATTCTTTTGCTGTTTAAAGACTTATTTGAAATATTTGGATATTGATTAGTAAAAAATACTTCTATGTATTGCATGCAGGAGAAAATATTACTACTGGTTATTTTGCTGAGAAACTGCAGTTACACAGAGTTTTTAAAAATCCTTGATTTTTTCTCACACTCTGTTTCATTAGCAGTATGTTTGTGTGATGAAATATAGAGTAGTGAGCTAATAGGCTAGAGAAGACTGCCAAACACCAGCTTTGCTGCTGGCCAGAGCATTCTGTACACCTGCAGTCTTGAAAACACTAGAAAGGTTTCTAATTTCATGTTTTGAGAAGAAAAATAAAATGCTCTCAAGGAGTTAGAAGACCTTGCATTTTGGCTAACTCCACTTACATTTTTGGCTCTATATACCAGAAGTGAAAAGAGGCAACTGGGAAATTTTCTCTCAGTATCCAAGTTGAGAATGATTCAATAACACAGCAGTGTCTTCTACTCTTACCAAAATCTCTTGAGATGTTCTAAATATGGACTTTAAGCCAATTATTTCATGAAGGATTGCATCACTATACAGATTTCTCTAAAAATAGCTGTGTCAAAAGGAATCTTGGCCTGGGTGATTATAAATATTATGTAATCACTCAGCCAAGGCCTTGTGGTGATTTAGTTTAATGCTGTATTTCTGAAAGGTTTTTTTTAAACCTATTATGTTCTATGGCTCTTAAAATACAGTATTTGGTGTACGAGTCAAAACAATTCCACTGGTTCTGTTTTGCTGGGAGTGTGTTACCATGCTTCCCATTTATTTAAAATACTAAGCAATAAATATTTATCTGACAGATTGCAGCTGCTAGATTGTATTTAAATCATTACAATTAAATATGCCCAATATGTTTGTTTCTTATGGGAAGATAGTTGTAACACAGAGATCAGTATTATTACTACTAATTTTACAAGTGGATACACTGTGACAAAAATAATTTTCCTAGGTTTTCAAAATATAATGGGGAAAAAAAAACCTGTAAAGTAAGCCAGTACTTGAGATAAAATCATTCCTTTCTTGCAGCTTACAAATAGCAGTTTTACGCACTCAGTCATAATCCATAAAAAGACCACTAAACTCATTCACATAAATAATATGTGAATCTTTAATATATGTACATCTATAGCTTTATATTTCAAATAAATCACATGTTCTCATTGTCTACAAAGGCAGTATATTTATTTATTTTTTTTCCCAGCGTGAAGAATTTGACAAGTTAGTTCAAAATTAACATCATGGTAGCTGACAATCTGTTTGACATTCTCAAAGGCCAGAAAAATTACAACTGAAAAATTGGAGGAAAACATTCAATCATATATTTGGTGCTAAGAGCATTATTTAAGTCATAAAGTACTTAAAAAGAGAAAGAAAAAAAAAAGAAATTTGCATTTTGAGACTTTTTTCTAATCTCTTTTTTGAATACATTCTATTCCTGGTTTATTTCTATTTTACTTTTGATTACTCTTGAGATGTCCTTTGTCAGTCTGAAGGCATGTTGAGCAATGGAAATCAGTACATCTGTCATTGTGGAGAACACTAACATTTTATGACTAAAAAAATAATTGATCAATTAAAAAGAAAAGGATGCAGCAGTTGAGTTGGGGTGCACATTTGGGAAGTAATTATTTTGCCTCCAAACTGGGTAATAACAGACTTTGCTGTTGTAAGACAAACCACATTAAAAATAAAAGCCATGAAAGAACATTAAGTTTATGACATGGAACACTAAGATGAATATTCATCCCTAAGCAGGCAGTACACTGTGTTTATCTTTGTCAGAATGGTGCCTGTTTAGACAATAGCCTGTTACTCCCAGAAATAGAAAACCTCTTTGTAATTTTCTTACCCTCATGGAATTTTTTATGCTCATTGCCATAGGCAATAAATCTCTCACACAGGCAATGTTATTATTCTTCTGAAGCAATCCTAAGGAAGAATCCTTATGGAGAGCCAAGAAGCTTCCAGTTGAAATACAAAATACACCAGGATGCTTCAGGAGTCTACCACAGTGATTAGAGAAGTTTTTCACAGTGCAATTCTGTGGTATAAGGAGCTACATTTGCATTTAAGCAATTCAATCTCAGTGCAAGCCTGTGACACATTATAATGCAGCAATAGAATCTGTTTTTCTGGCCTTAATCCAATAACAATAAATTTCTGTGAGCAACAATACTTTGGGTTCTTCCAATGAGTTTTATAAAATTGACCTCTTCAACCTTTAAGACATCTACTACATACTGAGCCCTATCTCTATGAAGCAGGCTTTTAACGCCTACAATGATTGTGCATGGTGGGAGTCACTACAGCTCTTGTACAGCATTCTGAGTAGCAGTAGATGAATGCAAACATTTTGATGTTTCAACTACGTAAGCACCTACGAATGCTACAAAGTACATCTATTTAAACTACACAACCTCTTCCCTTAAATTGTGACCCTCATTGGCCTCATCAGAGTTAGGCGAAAGGGCAGTAGTTGGCCCTCTCCTGCATACAAAATTATTAAGGATGAGTATTCACATTTTTGTATGGGAAAAAAAAATAAAATCTGACTCTAGAGATTTATTTGCATCAACAGGATTTTCCAGTGGAAGACACTGACTTCCCTTGCACATAGAGGCTATTTCTGGGCATTTCATGTATATAACCAGAAATCTTTGATTCTGATTAAGTCACATACCTACCTTATCTTCTCTCTCTTTCAAGAAACAGTCCTTGTAGATCTCTCAAGAAAAGCCCTTCATACTTACTTTTTCATATCAGAAGAGGAATTCCCAAGCTGGATCAATCCTAACTCAGACAGTGAAGCCACCATTTCAATAGCAATAGCAAAGCAGTATCCTAGCCTTGGAGTATAACATTGTGCTTTTATAGGTATTATCCACGGCAATGGTCCATGGTACAGCATGATTTGAAAATTCTAGAAATATGGAATTGGAATTTATCAACTACCCAACAAAGTCTAGGATGCCACTGAAAGAGACAGCAGCAGAAACAGAGCCTCAGGGAGTTGCTGACATAGAAAGAAACTGCCTAAACTGCAAACAAAAGCAAAAAGCAAATCAAACTGTCAGATACATGACGATGTAGCACACAATTTGAAATTTCACAATAGCCATTCATATGTCTATAAAGATCACAAAATAAATCTTGATTGAAATAATATTTTCTATTTCAAATGGTAAAGCTCATCCTCACTGAATGTTAACTCTACTGTTTGTTTACTAAAATGGTAAGTCTTTGAAAAACAAGATGTTCTTGGGAGACATGGAGGACATAAGGAGAAGAGATGAAATCAGGAGCTCGAATCTTTGAGAGGAGCAACATAAAAAAACCCCTCCTTGGATTCTTTAAGGCCTGCATTTCTCATCCTTTGCCCTGCTGTCTTGATTATTTCTCAGCCTCCTGTAGACAGCAACAGGAGGCTTCCTGCTTGATTGAATGGGTAGATTCATAAAAAAATCAATATGCTATTGTGGATATACATGAAAGGAATACAGATTTTTATCATTGCCTACCATATTATTTTGCCTCTCAAAGCAAAATTTGTCCTACAGTATAGAACAGAAGTGGATGTGGGGGCCTAACGTTTAGCATAATCTAGTAAGTCACCTTTGAATATCTATAAAAATCTCTCCTTACATTAGGCTGATGAAGATGGGCTGGTTTTTAATCTTTTTTTCGTCAGTGTAACAACTGGAAATGGGTGATAGGACAAATAAGTTAAAAATTTGATGCTGTATCTGATAATTCACTGAAATTCTAGAGAATGACAGATAGACTGGGAGATGGCATCTCTCAAGGAACCTGAAGAGGAACAGGATGGATATATCATACAGTGTGGAATCCACCACTTCCCCCCTCTCCTGCCCAGCCCAGTCATAGCAAGGAAGAGTAGCACTAACAAGCCTTTTGTGTTGGATGCACATGTCAAAGCTTTGGGGGTTGACAGTGGTTCTCTCCAAAGGGATTAAAGAAGCATGAATGATCTCTACAACCTCTATTATCAGATAATTCTTAAGTGTAATAAAGTGGTGACCTAGTTAAACCACATTCCTGTTCCTGGTGTCTTTTTTTTTTTTTTTGTGGTGTCTGAGATAACAGGGAGATTATTTTGGCATCAATTTAATCTAGTTAAATAGCTTTACTGAAGATCTTTATCACTATAAATAATGGAGGTATTTGAAGTATTTGGTTACAATTCTAACTGAAGTTATCCAAAACAATGCCTCTCTACCAGTCCTCTTTTCCTGTTCCTTCAGTATCTGAAGAAATTTATGAAAGTTTTGAACACTTTTCAGCAATAGTTTAAAAGTTCAAAACCAAACAAAAAGAGAAAAAAAAAAAAAAAACAACACAAAAAACCCACAAAAAACAAACAAACAAAAACTACCAACCAACCAACCAACAAACAAAAACTACAAACCAACAAACAAACCAACCAACCAACCAAAACACCCCCCACAATTAGTCCAAGTCTCTGATGAATATTTTTAAAATATCCATTACAGGTATCATGGAATGTGGCAAAGTGGTGTATTCATTTAGTCTTCAGTAATGAAAAATAAAGGTGAAAAAAGATGGTATCCAAAAGAGAAACTAACTGCCTGCCATTTTCCAAAGCAAATCAAAAGTCACTAAAATTATTTGGAACATAGTATCAGCTGCTTTGATGTACTAAAGTACTGAAAAGCATAAAGTGCATCTGCCTATTTAGCATACAAAATTTGGGTGAAATGTCTCCTAGCTAGCTAACTGACCTGAGACATGAATACATCATGGCTTGAACACAGGTACTTGGCTGAAATGTCTGAAATGAACTCAGCATCCCGAGCGGTTGATGAGTTCATGCTCAGGGGTTGTTTCTTATTTTTACAGACCTGTGGGAAAAAGCTATAATGATTAGAAGCATGAGGTCAGAGCCAATGGGAATTCAGCATAGCAGCAGCAAGGGTTTTCCTTAACTTTCTCTTACTGAGTGCATGGAGTTCTACAGTATATAATGCATGATTCAGAATAAAGGATCATAGCAATGACTATGCAGTATGTCCTAAACATTATTCATGTAGCATGCTCATTGTGGCACACAGCCTGACAGACGAGTGGTTACTTTAACAGACTAAGGAGACCAGAATGATTTTGCCAAAGGTATTCTCCTCCTCTTTAAGCAACAATCACAGAATTCAGTAATGTCACAGAAAGAAAAACATCAGATTACACCTTCAAACATGGTCTGAAACATCCTTCTCATCTTTTTCACCTATTCTGAAAGAGGAAAGATGTTTAACAACATACATGACAAAATGCACAAATCTTTGGTATCCAGATTATCTGAACATCCTTTGTCCTTGTCCTCTCACCTACCATACCTCTTCTGGATATAACTATTACCTTTTAAAAATTAGAGGGAGTTGCCACTGCACACTATGCATAGTTTTAAGCATTTTAATTAGACAAAGAAACCTATGTACTTTGTCTGGTACACATGTACCATGTCTATTATTGTTGTTTTCCACATTAATAAAGTGGAACATAAATTTCCTTTGGATAAAAATGTATTTCTAGAGTTTGTAACTTCATGTTTTATATTAAAACCTCAGATGACTTACAGTGTTGAGGACCGAGTGGTTTTTACTCATTTGAGAATTTATTTTAAGGAAAAGTCTTAATTTCCAGATAACCTCTCAGAAAGCCTGAAACCTTCTGAAACCACAGTTATTTTACAACAGATAAGCAAATAACTGAACAGAAGAAGGTTACAAAAAATCAACAGAACAAACAGATGTTGCTTTATGGCTAAGAGCATCTGCCCTCCTCTGTCTCACACAATGAAAAAGGTTGGTAGCTCTATGAGGAAGGAAATCAGAAAGTGTATTGGCTGCCTATGAGCCAAGCAAACATGCAGCTAAATATTTAAGAACCATGGAGAAGCAATAAGCATTTACACTGAATAACTCCTACCCTTTGTAACTGCTGTCACAGTGCCAGATGTAGTCTGAAAGCTTTTGAGGTTACAACAAAATAGTAAAAATGAAAATAATGCCAATCTTTTGTTGCAATGAAAGTATGAAAATTAATGTCTCCTCACCTGTTGTTTTAATTGATGTACTAATCTGTCCTTCTCTCGTTTAAGAGCTATTACTTCCTCTTGAGTCTTCTTTTTCTTTGAAGCAGACAGTTCAAGCAAGGCAATGTTTGCATCTTTTTCACTAATTGCAGCAAGCAAAGCTTCCTGTCTGATAAAATGAAATAAAAATTGTTAGATTCTCATTAAATAGCACATATATTACATCACACTACATGAGGTGTTTCTTTTAAACAACAACCTTCTGAATAGTCTTTAAATAGCAAACATTTTCATGTCTAATCAAATGATGAAAAAACCTGATTAGCCAAAAACTTTCTCTTTGTAGATTTATCATTTAACTATTTCATAAAACAACTATCTCAGACTATTTTACTATGACATCTAACATTTCTGTGAAATGTCTTGCTTTTAAAAATCTTTAGTATTTCTTTTTTCAACTTCATGTTCCCAAAATCTAGAATACCTTACATAAATCTGTTATGAATTATTCAAATCATGCAGATAGAATAGTAAAAAGCTAAGTGACACAGATAAAACCTATTTTTTCTGTTGTCCTATGAAATTGGTACCCTAGATTTCTGCACTTTTTGGTGCAGAAATCCCTGGACATCTTCCTCACATCTACAAAAACGTTTTCCTACAGATTTATTATTATTCATTATATCACCACAAAACTATAATTCTAAAAATAAAATGTAACTTCTAGAAAAGAAGCTCCTTGATCTGACTGTTCAGAAGGAATCTCATTCCCTCAATGTCCATAAAGCAAACAGAAACCTACAGCACTCAGAAACATATAGAATTGCATAGAAGCTAGCACATCATAGTTTGTGAGGACACATGACAAAGGAAATTTTTACAACATGCAGTTGGAAGTATAGATCTTGCAGTATCTTCTTATTTCTTATATTCTAAAATGCTCACCTTGGCAAGGCCATAATCTCTACCTTATTTTCCTAAATGAAAGAAATGTATTAATCTTCTGTATTACATTAAAATTTAGACCATGGCTTGCCAGCCAAGAAAAAGCATATAATACTTCACAGCTTTTAGAGGAGAATATATTATGGCCTATGCCTTTTTCCAGAATTATATAAGATCAATCATTAAAAAAATAAACATGGATAAATGAGTCATGAATTAACCTTAGGCTCCAACTGCTAATAAATGTAAGAATATGGCTCATGAACTTCATACAGTCAAGGTGAGCTAGAAGTTTGGAATTCTCATAGTCCTTTGCTTGCCAGCAAAAATGTCAAGAAAGCTATTTCACTTTTATTTCAAAGTTCCTAATGTATTAATGTAAATATTTATAGGACAATATTTCTGATGGAGTCAAAGAAAAACAACCCATTTATTTTACTCTCAAAGTTATGAGACATGGATCAATTTTAGATAAACAGCTGCATTTTATTCATACACTTAAATAGTCTCATTTATTATTCTGTCTTCTTCATTCTAATCACACTTAAATGATGTTTAAAGATGCAATAAGTCTCCAACACACTCAAATTAAATGAAAGCTATTATTTTGAGTAACAAGTATTAAAGGAAAAAAATATCAGTGTCACATATACATAAGGCTAATTTGAAATAAAATATAGATATATAATTTTCTATAAACCTCATAACAGTAAACAAAACTTGTTGCATAGTAATTTGTATAAGACTGTTTTCATGTGTTGTGCTCAAATATAATATCAATTCCACAACATTTTCATTAAAATCTTAAATTCTTCATGCACTGAAATAGATTTGCTACTGTATTCAACAATCTCTCACATTGTAGAAAGCAAAGAATCTATGCTCCATATCAATCTAAATATGCCTCTTTTGAGCATCTGGCTCAAATAGAAATAATAATGTAAAACAATTTCAGCTTTTTCTCCACAATACCTCTTACACACACGTCCATAGTTTTCTGGTTTAAGTGTGGCCTAACACTGGAAGGTGGTGTGGGTTTTTTTTTTTTTTTGGGTGATAACATGAGCTTTCTGACACAAAGTGTCAGAAACAGGTATTTTGTGATTTTAAATCCAAAGAAACATCTTATTACACTATTACATAAACTGCTCTTCTTCTAAATTAATTTTGTTAGTTTCTATAAAGTTACCTGACAGCAGATTGTACTAAAATTACAAAGGAAGGTTAGTCAGAAGTTTTGACAATGCTCCACCAGTTTGCATCAAGAAACACTTTCTAATTTTTAAGTTGCAACAAGCAACACTTTTGTTGTTGTTTGAACATTATTTTTTAAAAAAAGGTATTACTATGTTCCTTTCATTTTCAGGATATATAGGACAAAGATTTGCCCTATCTGCATTTACCACCAGTGGAACTAAACCCTAATCTTTAATCCATGGTAATAATTGTGTAAAGTAGGTACCTCTGGTAAACAGTGAAATATTAATATATTTATACCATAATTTTCACTCTGAAGATATAGATATCTAATATATAAATAGAAACATTCCAAGGTTTTAAAATATATTTAGATTAATTCTGAAGTTATGTAAATTAACTCCATCCCAGCCACACCTGATACATCTGCTATCTAATAGGAAATTTCATGGTGAATACTTGCCATCTATGAGGTTTCTAAAGATACATAATGTTATTTAATTATGTTTAACACATTACAGACAGAAAAAGAAAAAAAAAAAACAGAATAGATTTTTTTTTACTATTATTACTTGAAAACTACATGAAGCTATACGGAAATTTTATTCTCCTCCGAAGTTTAGAGTACTTCACTGCCTCAAATTGGCAGCAAAACCACAAACCTGAGGAAGAAGAGTCAGAACTACTGAATTATTTGGTATCATTTCAGTATCTGATAATGGGATAAACTCACAGCTGGTTTTGTTGCATTGCCAGACAAAATGATCACACGTTCTTGTGTTCATAACTGTACCACACTCTCTAGCCCCACTTTGATGCAGAAGATGAGGTAAAACCTTCCACCAGAGAGGAGAGCTAGTGAACATGCTTGGAAAAATCTGCACTCTGGATTCTGCAGCCCCAAAATCACACAGTTTTCCAGAACCTAGCATGCTTTTCTCTGATGATGGTTTTGAAGGATTATGAAAGGCAACTGGCTGTTTTAAGAATGGTTTTGCAATGGAAAGCTAACAATCTTTCTTCTATATTGTCTTGCAGCTCACAAGATCATTCCCTTCAGTACACCACTTCTCCTATCTTGGGAAAATACTTGGGAAAATATGTACCCAAAACTTAATTCCAGGAAATAACGATTCATATCAAACACTTCCAGGAAATAATGGTTCATAGTTATGTGAAGTAGAGGCTATCATATGACTCCATAAGTGCTCCACTGAGACAGTCCAGGACTTGAATCAAACCCACAGCACATATACAAGTTTGAATTGCCTCCCCCAAATTATCAGCAATATTGTTTTTAAATTCCTATCTTTATAGTAAATGTAAGTGGAGTTGGGAAGCCTTAAAACTACAAATGTTGAGAGGCTATTGTAGGGGAATATAAGGATGAGGAAATCTACTGCAGTCCTTCCACAGCAATGTGGATTTGTGAATATATCTATACAGATGTGCAGCTGAATGCAACTCACACTGCCCGTGCTCTTGAAACTATCCGAATATGAGTCAGCTTAGTTCAGGGGCTGTAAAGCCTCATTTATCTAAGAGACATGGTGTTTTAGCTTGGGCATAGTGCCACCACAATACGCTGATGGCTTCCAGACTGGAACTGGCTCACATACAGTCTGCTCAGAGTGTAGGCTGAGCAAGCTTGCATCTGTCCACATCTGTCTGCACAGACATACTCCTGGAGTACATTGGTGTATTATCTGTGTCTGTTATCACAGATAATCTGACAGAAATAACCTCAAATATGTAACTCAAAACCAGGCATCCAGGTGAACAAAAGTCCAGCAGAACAGGACTGTATATTCTACCAAATGACATGTTGGTGGTTTACATCCTTATTAATTACCTACTTCAATACAGAGAAGGCAGAGACACCAAACAGTTTTTATTATTATTTTCTACAGTACAAAATAAAGATGCACCTTGTGAAAGGGCATCTAAAGAAACCTGAACAACTTTCTTTACTTCTGCATAGCATAGCATACCACCAGAGTTACACTTCCACCACTAAATTGCTGGGAGGTAGAGGTTGCAAAATACCTTGCCGATGCTGGCTAGGCATCATAAGTGCGGAGATCCAAGCATTATTGAAGCCATCTGTGGGGACAGACCTAGAGTTCTACATTATCATATCTAATACATTACAGATCACATACCGGTTTACCTGTGTCTGTGAAAGTTGCTGTGCTATCCTGTCAGCATACTTCAATTTTCCTATGGAAGAACTAAATCTGACGAACAGAAGCAATTTACCTACCCAGTGACCCTGCTAAAAAATTAGTATCACCATTTTTGCAGGAAACATTTGAGGTGAGATTATCTGACCACTAGGAACAAGGGTAAGATCTCAGCAAAGGAGCTGACAATGACTTTCTCACTAACAAACATTCAGTAAACTTCAATAAAAAATGTAAATAGGTGGCATGGTGTTAATCTAATTCTCTCAGGTGAGTAATACACTTCTGCTTTGCTGCTAGAAACTGAAACTCACCATGCATTTCTGTGCAAGAATTTTCAAAAATCAAGAGCTGAACTGGCACCAAGAACAACATACAGTCTGATACACTCTCCAGCTAACATGCTGAAGAGTGTAAGCATAATTTATAATTCCTAATTATCTACTGTGTCAGGGAAAAAAATGACTATCCAAATACACTTCTATAGAGATGTTATCACTATTTTCAGCCAAAATGTCTCCTTATTGTTTAATAAATGATGGTAATAAAATACATTTTAAAATAATTTTATTCAACTAAG
>JANHGN010015944.1:0-23160 GCA_024605025.1 Megaceryle maxima
CAGTCCTATACTCCTCCCAGGTAGCCAGCCCCTCCTTCCATGATCTGTAGACTCTCTTCTTCCTCTTAAGTCTACTCCACAGTTCCTTAACCATGCAGGTCTCCTGGCTCCCTTTCTCTATTTCCCACCTGCTGGGATGCACTGTTCCTGAGCTTGGAAGAAGAGGTCCTTAAATGTTAACCATTATGAGCCCCTCTGCCCTCTAGTAACCTGTCCCATGAGATTTCACCCAGCAATTGTTTAAAAAGGCCGAAGTCGGCCCTCCTGAAATCCAGGGTTGTAGTCCTGCTTGATATCCTGTCCTGCCAGACAATCTCATGATCACTAAGGCCAAGGCTGCCCTCAACCTTCACTGCTTACAGAGTGGGAATATCATCATAATTTTTCTTGAATAAAATATCCACAAATGCCACACAAGCAATGCCACCCTTCGGGAAACTGTTCAAGGAAGCAAATCACTAAACTGAAAATGAGTGTTCACTAAAACCATGCAGAATTACCAAGATTGTGTGTAATAAATGTATAGTGCCTGGTGTGAAAGCCAATGATTTGACTTGAATTTTGAGAAGTTTTCGGTGTATTAGTTTGGTGGTATGAATCATGTCTGTTTTGATTGCTGTATCTGATGTCTGGCATGAATTCACATGCTCAGAAAGGAAGATGGAAATAACAAATTATATTCCAGCTATAGATGTGTAATTTTTTAGTGGAGGGAGAAGGTAAAAGGAAACTACATGAGCACGGAGCTATAAATGTGTGATGTGTGTTGGAGATCCCTTCTCTGTTCTTAGCATATCTCATAATCCAGTATGGATAATTCTATTGTCTCAAGATGTGGAAATAGCTGAGCTGTGTTACCAGGAACGAACCCTCTGTCATCTCCATCAGGGATCATAGTAAGATCCTAAGTCTTCCGTGAATATAAGCCTTGAGGTTATCAGTGTCTGGTGTCCTGATGATGGAATACCAGGATTTTATTTTTAATCTTTTTGTTTGTTTGTTTGTTTGTTTTGTTGTGGGGGAGTGCTGATAATGTCTGATATTGCACCTTGTAATTTACTCATTTCAGAAGCACAGTTTCTATATACATTAGAACATATACTGTATGCCTGGTTTAGACATATGCATGTTTTTATGCACATCTATGCCAGGTACTGTGCTGGGATGAGAATGCTGAGTGGGTGCTGAAGGGTGCCCTGCGCAGCCCCCTCCATCTCGCTGGTACACTGTCAGCCATGTATTTGCTGTGAGAGCAAGGGCTCTTGTTTATAAAGGAAGCAGCTAGGTCCATTTGCTTTTCAGCACGTCCTGGAAATTCCTCCTGTATTTCTTCCCCGTAAATGAGTAGCAGGACAGCGTGCGTGGTCACAGTAGGCAGGGACTGAACCTGTACAGCTCAGAAGCTGTGAGTTGTTGTGTGAGTTGTATGAACTCCGAGAGTAATTCCGAGAAGTCAAAATAAGGACTAATGTATCTTCTCTATTAAAGCAATCCACCTGCAAACACCAGTTGATGTAGGCAGAACACGAAACCCAGCGAAGGTGGTTTCCCTCCACCAGGGGCCGCTGGACACGCTCCGAGCTGGGCTCGGCCGTACGCTGAGCGTGGCCGGGCACGCCGGTCTCGGCTGCAGCCCAAGGGCTCCGGGTCACGAAGGAGCTCAGCCTTTTGAAGGTGACTAAGGCAGCAGATGGAGAAGTGGGTCCAGGATGTGCCTTAAAGGGTTCCGGAAAAATTCTCATCCTCAGCAAACTAAATGTGTACTGAAACCAAACTGATCTGAAGAGAGCTGTGTCTAACCCTCTAGAGAGGAGGGCCTGAGGAAGAAAATGTATTAGCAGAGGAGAGAGGGAAAGGCAGGCATTTCATATTTCCCTTAATTCTCTAGCCTGTGGAGCAAAATTTATTTCTACAATGCAATAGGTGTTTTTCAGGAGGCACATTTCACTCACCTTGGTATCAGGAGGTGGGGATGAATTGCCTCAGCTAAGCCTAAATATGCATGTGAGATTCACAAGCCACTTTCTACTTCTTGCAAGAATCCTTTTGATTAAAAGGAATGTGAAACCAAAAAATTTCAGAGCCTGAAAAAATTCTAAAATACTGTATACTTTCTCACCACCTGCCAATTTTCCTCTGGAAACCAGTACATGTCCCTGGTTATGTCATACTGTCAGGATGGCTTTGCTTGCCTTTTTAACACTTTATTACATTTATGGTATTTAAAATTTGTTTTTCATTTGCTCTCTCTTGAAGTTAGATATAGATAATAAAGTTTCTTACGTTTGGTTTGTTTTGTTTTTTTCCACTAAAGAAGAATTGTTTTTATTAGGGTTGATCCTTTCAAGAAAACACAGCACTTGCATAAGAGAAAACACAAAAGCCAATAAAGGTAAAAAATAGTTAATATAAATTAGTTCTAAAATTAGATCAAAAAGCTATTGCTTGATGTATTTCTGAGATTATGTTAAGAGCTGAGTTTTCATTTTGCCTTACAACATAAGAAAGTTGACATCATCTTTTTCTACCAAAGCGGATAGTGATCTCCAGTTTCTAGAAAGCACTATGATTATAATTTTGTTTATTTTAGGAGTGTTAACTTAGTATGTTTTTCTTCTTGACTTGCCTTCTAATAGTTTCACTTGAGTTTTGAGGAAAGCTAGGTTATAAAGCACAGCAACCTCCTTCCTCATCTGGAGCATGGATCTTCTTTTCCAAATGTGATACTATTGGGGACTGAGGAAGTAGTGTGTTTTGAACTGCAGATACAGGCTAAGTTGAAATTCCAAAAAATGAGCATTTGGTTTCCTTTTCCTTTAATTTGGGTTATATTTTATCTTTTTCACGAGGCTGCATGTGATGTACGTGCAGATGATTAGAAGAATGCTTTCCTATGTAAGAAATTACTGTATGTTAGGCAGTGCCTGTTACTGCCTGTACCCTCTCTCCTGTTTCTTCAAAGAAATTAGTTTCATGGGAAACAACTATAGTGAAATCCTATAATTCAGTGAGATTGCAGTGCATATGCAGTAGTTCCTTGCACTGATTCTAGATGAATTAATTTTCTCATTATCTGCCTTGAATAACCTTTCACAGTGTCTTGGATGTTCTTCACTCTTCTCAGATGTTCTGTAGGAACAGTGCAAACCCAGGCAGAGGCTTGTCTGAGGCTGGGGGAGTTCAGACTTTCATCTGGCTGCACACCCTGCATACATTCAGTTGCAGTTATAAGCACTGTGTACTATCATAGGTTTCTGAAGTAGAGCACTGGAAAATGAGAAATTGCTCTATTTGTGACCACTTCTCAATATTTTGACTCAACCTGTGACCGTGATAGAAATAAGTTCTTTGTGTCTATTCGCTAATTGTGTCAACCACAGCAGCATCCTTTCTGTTTATAGTAAAATTGACTGGGATCCTTCAGCTCCTATACTATACTGCCAGAGCATCACCATGATAAATCTTCAGTAGGTGTTCTTCAAAGGAAACAAAACAAGAAGAACCTGACAGTGTGCCCAAGAGGATTATCACGTGAATAAAATTGTTGTGTTAGAAACTGAGAATCACTCTCTCAAAATTTCATTTATGAAGACCAACTCCTAGTGGACCAAGAGAGGACTTTCTTCTTATGTTTTTAGGTTGAAGTGAAAGGGAGTAAATCTTCTGTCTGATGGCCCAACTCTTCTTCCAGATGATGGATTCTTCTTGGAACTCTGCCTCTCCATCTGGCTAACTGGAGGGCCCAAAGCAGCCTCTAAAATACTCTTGGGAAATAGCAAGTGCTTTAAGGCTGTTTTCTAGTTTGTGGATCCTCAGGCTTCACATTCTGTCCTGAGCTTGTGAAAGTTGCAGCATTGGATGTTATTAGGGATCCCATAGAAAATTAAACTGCCTCAGTCAGTTATTTGTTGCTATCCTAAATTTCTGAAGAAATCATTGCAGGAGGAGAGATCACATCCTTGCCGCATTACAGTTTCAGTAATTTACAAAGCAGTATGCAGCAGATCCTCAAGTAATTTGTTGTTTTGTTGGTTTTTTTTTAACTTATGTGGGTATCTCTGGGAGGAAACACATGTTTCTCTTCATGATCGAGTCCTGGAAGTTGCAGTTTAAATTTGATGAAGTGTTTTATTCCCCCAGATTAAAAAAAAAAAATAAATAATTAGAATTAAATGCATTTGTTGATGAGGAAAGTCAGGAATCCTCCTAATTAAGACATTTCTTAGAAAGGTAAAATTTTTATCTGGGAGCATAAAACACTTCATCAGTTTTAAAGCCACATCTGCAAGGACTGGATCAAGAGCAGAAACAGGCATTTTTTTTCATTCTGGCTTGTCTGTGAGTTTAAGACTTTTAACAACAGTTTTAAAAATAGTTAAACCCAGTTAGAAACATTTGCAATATAACAGGGATAAGAGTGCCCTCCCGCCCTCTGTTTTTAATCTGGTTCTCTTGATGGGATAAACTGCAAGGTTGAATTGGTAACTGGATTATTGCCTCATAAAACAGCACGAGGTTACTATTATCCTTTAATTTTATATCTTTATTAGGGAGTAATGTTTGTCTAATTTAAATCATTGACTTCTCTAATGGTTTTTCTCCTCTTTTACAAATTTATAAAACTAAACCCTAAAGGATTTGGTCTAAGTGCAATTGGCATAACTGCCATTATAAAAATCATTGTGTTAGCAGTTGGTTATAATCAGCCATGTGAACTGGGCTCAAAATGTAGCAGGATTTAGCTGTTGATAGGTATAATACTGATACAGTATTATTTCTAGATTTTATTTTTAAAAGCTTCATTTCCAGTAGGACTATTACAACAGAGCCCTAGAAACTATTAAAATTTAGCATGTTCATGCAAAGAATATACTTAACAAATTCTAATCTTATCTTGTAAGTTTAAAAATTGGTGAAGGTCCCTCTTTTTAGAGGACAACTAATACAAGTGGTGTATTTAATAATGTGTTCCACTGGCTATATCCACCAGAATTTTAGCACACAGTACACATATCGTGTGTGAGTCATAGGCAATTCTTAATAGTAAAATTCCTGTTGGACTTACATAATAAATAAAATATTGATACATTTCATTTTTAAGGAAAAATATGGCACCCATCTGTTGATTTCAGAGTGCTTTGGTTAAGATCATGATCAATTTGGAAGGAAACATGAATATGGGCCTGTCTGTTATGGTATGACTCTGTAGTTGAGTTGTAGTTGATTTTCACATGGAAAGTGTCACCTTCAGTGACTGACAGACAGAATTAGAGCATTTAATATTTGAATGCAGGGCAGGCACTGACTTTCAGTCAGTAAACTTAGAAACTAGTCAAACAATTATTTCAGAATCTTATATTTTAGTACGGGTGACCTGTTTCTTTCTGCTTACAATCTTACTAATGCAATAACATGCACACTATTAAAAATTTTAATGAAATTCAAGCAGATTCTGTCTTTAAGCTTTTAATGGAATAATTTAGGATCACTTGTGAAAATTTGCCTTTGTGCAGTTGCCTCCTTTGTCAAGGGCTGGTGCAGGAAATGCCATGTAGAACTTCTTTCTCTCAAAATACCCATTTTTCTTGGTAGGCTCCTTTCTGAAATTTGCCTGTAGTGGGTGTTTTAACAAAGCTTTTGAATTCCCATTTTGTCTCCACTGGACAAATAGTGCAAAAGATTTTTACAAATACAGAGGTGTGGGATCCACATTGGCAGAAAAACCATGGGAAGTGATTACTGTTTTGGTGAAGGTGTCATGGGTGAACGTGTCAATGTCTTGGATCCCTCTGAAATTGAGAAGACACTGAAGCCATTTTGAAAAACAGGAATTATTTTCAGCTTTCTGATAAAATGAAGTACATGCAACGTGATTTGCTTGCCATTGGTCTTTTTCTTATGAAACATCATGGCAAAAATTAATGAGATGCAAACAAAAATATTTTTGAAACTTAGACAAGAGGCAGGTAAAACAGAAGGGTGTAATATAGTGTCAGGAAAAGTCCAGATGAGACTGTAAAGAAAGTACACTGGGGCTGTAAATGTGTATGCTCTAGGAAATATCTAATGAGAAAATGGAGGGAATTTGGGGAGTTACATTTTGGGGAGTGAATGGAGGTATGGCAAGAAAGTGGCACAAATTTGCATAACTCTGAAGTGGATCTTTTCTGAGAACAGAGATTGTAATTTAATTGTGTGGCTTTATAGTTAAGGTTACTGTAATCATTTGTATGCAGGACTCTTAGAAAATAGAATTTTCCTGTTGAAGATCTGAATATTTGATGAGAGTGATTCACCTTATGAGAAAAGGCATAGACATAGCAGATAATTAGAGCAATGTCTGTCATTTAGCATTTTGTAGGGAGCTGCTTGTTATAAACCACTTTGTGTATTTTATTTAATCCTAAAGGAATTTAATGGACCTTAGAGAAGGGACTTCATGCTGATAATTGCATATTAACCTTTTTCTGCCAGACACTTAATGACTAAGAGGTTATCATTAAATGTGTATTAAGCAGTTTTGTTTGACATTCCATAATTGTCTTTCTAATGTTTTCTCCCAAGGGTTGTCTTTGGTTGTCTACTTAAACAGCTGCCTGTATTAAACATTTTAGCTTTTTATTGGTTTATTTTCATAAATACTTTTGAATAATTATTACATAATAAAGTGCATTCCTGTTTCTGTTGGTGTATTTTAGATAGTTTCCCTGGAGGTATTGAAACATTTTATATGAAATTAGGCTTCATAGAAGTCAATAGGAACTTTTCTGCACATTTTAGTGAAACCACAGCCTCAGCTAGGGTGTTTCTTTATTGCAGATTTGCCTGAGAAACGAGGGCCACTAACTAACATGTTATTTTTTTTTCTCTTCTTTTTAATTTAGACTACTGAGCTGTAAATTGAAGAGAAGCTAATTTCTGCTTGTGGGGGGAAAAGAAAGGTGAATAACCTCCATGGATGACTCTCAGGATCTAAGTGAACAGTCAGTAAGTACAAATGGTGCTAAACAGAATGGAATAAATTGAACTCTGTTCAAGTTGTGTTTGAAGGGTTTTTTATGTCAGATTTGAGAGTTATAGTAAGATCTGAGGAAAGCTTCTGAGCTTCTAGATTAAAATATTTTCTTAGTTCATACATGAAAGGAGTGTATTTAATCTTTTTTTACCAGTTGAAAGGCAAAAGATCATAGTTATAGAGAATTTTTCAGAACTAGAATTGTCAGAGGGCTGCTTAATAAAATTAAGGCATGCTGGAAGAATAAAATGTTAAAAACTTGCACAGTGGTATGTCTTGTTCAAATAATGGTATCAAAATGTATATCCATAGTGGTCTGTCAATTTTACCATATCAAGAGTTACCAGAAATGTAAACAAGAGATTTCAGATGGTCAGACTATGGCAGATGTCATACATGAATTGTTTCAGGACTTTCTTTGATTTCAAGGGGATTGTGAGAATTGGCAGTGAATCTCTCTGTCTCATGTCAGAGTGAGATTCCCGTTGTTATTGATGGAGTCGCGGGTGAAAATGGAGTGGACATTTATTCTGCTTTTTTCTTTCTAATTTTTGCTTTCCTTTAGGGAAGTGGTCTTCAGACTTCTTTAACGCCAGGCTGCAGTCTGAGGGGGCAGCATGCTCTGATCAAATTTAAAGTTGGCCAGGCTTGCCATCCAAAGAATTGGATTTGTTTTTAACATCTTAATTTCTAGTGATCACGTTACTGGCAGATTTTGCAGGTACCACAATCTCCACAAGTCTCAGCTTGGGATCAGTGTACTAAAGATCAATAAAGGGATTTCATGTATTTCTATTTCTGACACGCTAAAAGAAGTTATCCATGTAATAAACTAATTTTAATATATATTTTTTATATTGGAGACTTTTATAGGTAATACAAGCATAGAGAACTGAGAAGAGCTTACATATATTTTTAAAATGTCAGTATTTTATTTTAATAAGGAGTACTTTGCTCCTAACTGGATAGCTCCTATCTGAGACTTTATCTTGGACTAGAGTTTTATTGCTGATTTAAAATGGTACAGAACTGGAAAGCTTTAATAGTGTCTTAAGTCACCATGGTGGCACTACTTAGGACAGCTGCATGTATTTATGTATTTAAACTGTTCCCAACCAAAACTTTAGAACATGTAAAAGCTACATGGCTTCATAATTTAATCAAGTTTTATAAAGGTCATGAAAGATTAAGCAGAAGTTCTCTCATAGCCTGTGAAGCAATTACTCTGTGCAGTATACGTAGCAAGGTTATTAATAGTAAGTAGACGAGCCAGTTTAGCTTAGTGCAAAAATGTGATTTCATAGTATTTAAAATATTTTTGCACCGCTGGATGCCTGATAATTGCATACTTTAGTAGCCATTTTATTATCATAGTCTAATTTCTGCAGGTTTTTTCATAGTTACTACATAGCTTTGTTCTAATATGTGAAAACAGTGTTGCAGATTCCAAACTGAGGTGAAATCTGTGCCATGTTGCATATGGAGATGGGTTTTGCTGTCCTTTATGTTATTATTGGCATCACAGAAAACTGTGATTCGAGACAAGAGTTTATTTTCTTACTCTTTGGTAAACAGTGGCAGAATTTAAATGTAATGGGTGGGAAAAGTGCCCTTTCATCACTTCCTTCATCCAGGTGTGCACTCAGACTAACATCTCACCAAGGTGTTGGGCACTGTCCGGGGAAAAGGAATTGTGGTGTGAGGCCCATCTGCCTAGAGCAGATACTCAACCTCCATTTCCCCACTTCAAAAGGCTTTTCACTATTATGCTGTGGTTAAACTCCTCTCACAGCCACATTTTATAAAAGCAGATAGTGTTTTTTTGGCTTAGTTCTTTAAAAGCCACAGGGGAGGACTGGGTAGAAGGGGACATTATCTATCTGAGGTTTTGGTGGTTTAAGTTGTAGGAAAGTATCAGATGTATGTCCTATACTCCTTCTGCTTTTACTGCCCTGGTGTCTTGTAGTGTTTAATGTGTTTTGTACTGGTTAGCTCTAGGCAGTTTCTGGTCATTGTGCAGGATTTCTGTTTCCTGACCTGTTCAGTGAACCTAGGTTCACTGAACATTCTGGCTTCAGGATTCCTCTCTGGGAGCTGGGTGCATAAGATTTAGATAATGAAAATTCAAGGAGCCCAAGAATCTAGCCACGGTTGCAAGCATATTAGATTGTGTGAATAAGCATGAATGCGAGACCTGTGCTCAAACTGTGCTGGCACCTCGCCCTAAATATTCTAGTCCTTGGTTAATTCAAAGACTGACTTTCTTTGCACATGAAATGGGTTAGAAGGTGCTTGCTGTTGGATAGTATGTTTGATGGACAGTTGAATTTTCTGAATAGAGAGATTCCTTTATTGAATTAATTCCCCTCAGCAGTCTGGTAAGAGCCTTTCATCCTTGGGAAAGGAGACCAGTACATTTATTTGGATAAGTTAACAAGGTTAATTTTCAAGTTTCATTTTAAAGAAAAGGTATTATGCTAATTTGTGCAAGTAGGTTGTTCTCCTGACATATGAAGTAGCTTTTATTGTGACAGTCTTCTCCATAATTCTCAGATTCCCATCTATTGTCCTACCGTGAGTTTTTGTTGTTTACTCTGTCTTGTATTCTTTTAAAATACAATAATAAGAAATATTTGGTTCTATGATGTCTGTCCTTAAACAGACAGTGGCTGCATGACCACATGCTGCTTCAGAAATCTAAGTGCACCTCTGTTCTCTGAGCCTCTAAAGAATTGCCTTTGACTGAACTGAGCAGCTGCTGTGTTTTCTGAGATGCCAGCTCGATTAGATGTAATATAAACACCATTTATTGCATTGTCACTAATTTATTTATTTTTCCTGGTTTTTATTTGCTGCTTGCCTCTGCTGCATTTTAAATCCTTATACAGTGACTGACCAGAAGTCAGTCTCCTTGCCTGCTTGTTGTCCTGTAGAGCCTCTGTGCTGAGAAATTTGTTGTTTGCTTTCCTTTGCCTTCTTGCCTCCAATCCCGTGTGGCAGAGGTGGGAGTATTGAGTCTTATTTATATCATACAATAATAAAAAGAGTCAGAATCAGAGTAGAGTTTATTATAATTTGATTTTCCTGAGTTTACACACAACTGTGTAGGCAAATAGCTGTATTTTGAAGATCGGGAGGAAAATGATGCAAGTTACTACCTGACACAGAGGAGAGCTGGGATCTATCAGGAGCAGCTGAGATCCAGTGTATTCCTGCAGCTGGTCTGGGGCTGATCATAGTATTGTACTTCTGGGGCAGGTGTGTGTTCTAAAGATCCCACAGCTTTCTTTTTCTTTCCAATTCAGAAGTAGAATATGCTCATACATCCATATATAAGAATGAAAATAATTTCATTGATAGAAAAGTGCAGTTTATAGTATTATGAAAGAAAAAGAAGAAACTAGTAAGACATATTTCACAGACAGAAGAAAATAACCAAATATTCCTTTTTATGTTCTGGTGTGATGTCTGTCACCATGTGCAGGCTGCTACTTACCAAGTAAAAGAATACTTAAAGCCATATAAATTATTTTTACACAGACAGATGTGGCTAGGTAAAAATGTTGTTCTAGTAGCCATGACTGCCATAGAATTTATACACACTAAATAATAATAATAATAAAAAAACCAGTAAAAGATATAACAAAACACATTAGATTTTATGTTACTATTATTGTTATCCTTCAAAAGAAATATGATTATTTTTACTAAATTCTGGCTATAAATACTTCATTTGAAAGATACATGTTAAAAATTCCTCCATTTCGTTTTGAAATGGGAAACTTTACAGATCCTGTATTTATGAAAAATCTAGCAATTGGGAAACAAAATTTTTTTGAGCTTGGTTTTGGAGATGATTAATAAAATGATAAATGTTTGACACATAAATAGTCCTCTGTTGTGCCTTGGTATAGCAAATACACATAAGAATTTGAGAACTACAGTTTTACAGTATTGGATCTTCTTCCTATTCATCATTTGTTGTTCAATCTGTATTAGAAGAAGACAAATAATTAGGCTGCTAACTTGCTAGTTTAGGGTTTCAAAGGGCCTTATTAGAAACTGCTGTAATTTCATCCCCTGGCCCTTTTATATAACAGCGTGCATATTTAGATTGCCTCATTTTAACCTAGAATTAAACAATAGATTGCAGGGCTGTAGGACAGGACACTAACAGACGTGAGGCTAAACCTGATTGAGCAGGTTTTAATTTTTGTGAAGTTTGGACAATCATCCCCACTGTGCTCTGGGTAAGTTATTTCGTTTTCATCAGATTATACAGGCTGTCATATCTGTTACTTGCATTTATGCCCTACTTGCAGTTGGACAATCCCTGGTGACCTTTTCGGACCATGTTGAATCCCCATTTTTGTTTTGTTTTAATGTGTGAAGGTGTCAGATGTGATCCCCTTGCAGATCAGTTTTCATTCTTGCTTGCACAAGCCCTTTGCCTGCAGCATTTAGTCTTCCCTGCTCTGAGGTGGGCAGCCTGCTTGCACCCTGAGAACTTCGAAGCTCATTTCAATTAAGTGAAATATAGGTTAAAATCTTTTACTGAATTCTAAATGTCAGTCATAATGACATTTAAGACTGTTCCATATCACAGTATAGCACATTATGGTTCTTATCTCTGTGATAGCAGTAGTTGTAGGACTTGGAATATTACAGGCAATTCATCTTGTTAAATTAGTGATGTTGGTTAAAAGAGTCCTCTGGAGGTTACCTGGTCTAGTTTCTGGTCATGAAATGCTGGTAATATGCACAAATATCTTACTGTTATGAAAGCAATGATCTATATTAAATATAAGTAAGCTGGTACATTCTGGAGATTTAGAAACAAAAAAATAGTTGCCTTAATGAGTGATTATTTGGTTTTAAATAAAAGCAGATATTGAAGAAAAATGCCATAACCTGAAGTCAGCTGAAATAAAAGATAACCAAGTCTTTTCCAAGGTATATTACAGAGCATTTTTGAGGTATTTTGTTGCCCCCTTTCTATAGACACGGTAATTGGCACAGAGAGATGGCTTGCTGTAGGTGATCCAAAGCTATCACTCTGAATTACAGTAGATCAAGAATAAAGTGTAATATCATAATAATTTGTAATCTAATAGGAATTTGAGGTAGAAACATCACTGCTGTTCTCTCCCTACTGCCAGACATTTACATATGGCATAACAACCCCTGTAAACACATAAATACCATATTTCTATTACTTTGCCCTCTACTACTTCAGCATTCTGTTGTTTCTATACCATAATCAGCCAGTGTTAAATTTGAAGGTGCCTTTTCCAATCTACATTAGTAGTGTATGTGTTTTATTTTTCCCCATTTACCAAATAGGACAGACCAAATGAGATGCTACTCAGAAGCAGTTAGTACATTTTGAAATGCAGAATAAACTGCCCTGGTTTGTGTTTTGTATGAATTCTGTATCATTGGAGAAATAGATTTGGGCATTGGTCAAAGACACAAATGTTCACTGTTGACATAGATGTAACAGAAATGTGCACTTCTTTCTGAATTAATTACAAGTTATTATTTGAAAGCACTTTTTTTAAAAAAGATGGATAGACAAACTCTTCAAAAATAATATCTAAGAGACTGACAGATCCTTGTCAAGCCAAGGGTAACTTTGCAAGATGGGGTGAGATGAGGGATAGGCAAACAAACAGAAAATTTCCTGTCATTGGCAATGTCATGTCTCCTCTGGTTCAGCTCTCTACCTGTCTCCTGAAAGATGTTACAAAGTTGGTATCAGAGGTCTAAATGGAAAGGCATTGTATGGGCTGTGTTTAATAACCAGGGAAACCAGTAAAATAAATATGTTCTGTTATCACATGCTGTTTGTGGAGCGCTGACAAGTACTGACACATAGCTACTATATAGTTTGTTATGACTGGTATTCCTGGCTCCAGAGAGGCCCTAGGCTAGAATTTTAGGGATAAAACTGTTTGGGAAAATTGCTACTTCCATAAGCTACATGAACTACCCTTAAGGTAGATACCATCTCCTTCCCAGATGGCTCTAGGGTTCCTGGAGCATGGAATTCTGTATTAATAGAGATATTACAGTCCTGATGTTCTAAAGAAATCAGAAGTGACTTCTGTTATAACAGATAACACCCCTAGGAAAAAAAAAAAAAAGGAAAAAACTTGCAGGTACAAAAATTTCTTCTTTAAAATGCCTGAAAACTTGGCCAACCTAGACCTTCTTTGGGGCTTCAGCATGGAGTTATTCACCTAAGAAAAGGTTTGTATATATGCATGTATACATAATATTTGGAACATATGAACCAGTCAAAATTATTGCCTCTTCCTATAAATGGTGCTTTTTTATATTAGATCACCAGAATCTGACTGACATGTTTAAGCTCTGGAGACAGATTTTACTTGTAAGATATTACTTGTTCAAGCATTTTAAATGACAAATTTGTGAATGCTATACTTTTAATTGATTTTAATATTGTACTATAACTTTGAATTACTTATGAAGTTTCCAAGGGTGCCCATGTCAGTCCTCCCTGTGAATGCAAAGTGAAAACATAGTAATTTCCTTAGGATGACAATTGTACATCCACTTAGGCTTCTGATTTTGATAGTGTCCAAGTGATGTTAACATGTCCAGAAATACTTTCTTCTTCACTAAAAAGGGGTCACAGTTTTGGAATGAAAATATTTGACAATATGGCAGTGAATCAATATTTTCTAGCCTTTTAATTTTGTAAGGCTAAAACCCTAGTGCTTTCATTTCTATTAAATGACTATGTCTACATTTTTGCTTGAAAAGTATGATTTACACTGAACATATATTTGGTTTATTCTCATTTGATTATTGTAAAAAGTCCCGATGCAGCAGTGTGCTGAAGAATGTGTGGGACTTAAGGGATGTGATTAAGCCCACTGAAATCAATGGGATTTCTCATGTGCTTTAAGTTAGACATGTGCTTAAATACTTTTTGGAAAAGACTTGGAAATACAGTACAAAATAAAAGCAATAATTTCAGAAATATTTTATTAGCAAATACTTCTGAATGATTTGTGGCTACGGCTAATATTTGTTCAGCATCATATAACAGTCATGGTTTCTTTCTTCTCCCTGTAGTAACTTTTCTCTGAGCCTTACATCAGTATCTGAGTGGTTGACTTCAAGTCAACTCCTATTAAAAGGGAGAAGATTGACAGGAGAAGTGTTACATTTTTAAATACTAAAATGACACTAGGTGAAGAATCTAATTTCATATTTTATAAAGTATGTCTTAAACACATTGAGCACATGGAGAGCCATTAAACCACAGTCACATCCTTGTCCTCTTTTATATTAGGTTAAATTTCTAGCAACTTAAAGGAGGAAAAGTTTAAATTGTTGAAACGTTGTGGCTACAGTGAATAGAAATAGTTTTGCCATTAATATAGTTTAAGGCAGAACACATCCCAGAGGATCCCGTTGAAGAATCAATGCAAAACTTGTGTTGCTTATTTTATTGTTTATCAAACTGTAAAATAATTAATTTTAGGATTGGTTCATTCTCCATGTTTCTGAAAGCAACATCTGATGACAGCTGAGAATATTGTTGCTGTAGTGTGCTGTGCAGCCTGCCAGCACTTGGACTTCAGCGGTGATTGTGCTTTAGTCCAAGAGGTCCACCAACCCAACTATGAAGCATCATTGTAGCATAGAGACAGGGGTTTTGTGCTAAGTGTTATAAAGGCAACTTCTAGGTGAGAAACTAAGTTTATTTCAGCTAAAACCAGAGCTGACTGAACAAGCCTGTTCTTAAATGTGGTAACAGACCTAGTTTATCATATCTCTGTCTATATATGTTAACTGCATCCTGACACTTAATGATATTTAAGGCAAAATCAGATCAGAATGTTGTTGAACAGAGGCACTAATAAGCTGTCATTTGTCAACTAACAACAGGGCTGAGAAGTACTCTGAAAAAATCTATAGTCCTGTTGTGTCTAAGAACCTGCACCTGAATCTGAAGGGTTTTCACAGAAAATTTACTCACCCTGGAAAACCTATACCACCTATAATTTTTTTTTTTTTTTTGAGTTTCAGTAGACTCAAGAGGTTTTCCCATTTTCCCAGAGCATTGCCTAAAGCAAATAAAAAGGGAAAGAAGAAAGGAGAAGTAAAAAATATCTAGTGGTGTGCACAAGTGCCTTTGGATCAGCCTGAGTCTCAAATGCAGTAAAACTTGCTGATTGATGTGTGTTCTTTTACTAACACCAGAAAAAGATAGAGCTGTATCTTGGCAATAGTCAGAGAAGACATTTATTTCTGTGTTTGAGGCTGGTATAAATTCTAATCTGAAAAGTTTAATATGTTTTCCTATAGTGAAAGAAAAAGCTGTATACAGAGATCAGATACAGAACAACCTTGTGGTCAGATGTGCTTTATAACATGAATTGGCACTGGTATGCACTGGAAAAAAAAAACATCTTTACAAGAAAGAGCAACGTTAAACTAATAATTTTTTTTTGCAGTTGCTTAACAGGAATAAAAAGAGCTGTTCAACGAGGCCCAAGATATTATTTTATTATACATGTATTATCAGTGTAATAATTTTAGTGTAATCAGTATGCTATGTCTCTTTCCTGGCTGGTTTCTGAAAGAAATTTGTAACATACTACTTTCCAGTGTAAATTGACATGCTTTTTTAATGGTAATGGAGGCTATGGGGAAGGTTTACTTTTTCCCTTGTGAAAACACCTGATGAAGTTACAATTTGGTAGCATCAAAAGGTTGTTGCTTTTTAGGATTTTTAATTTTTGTTTAGTGGAAGCAGTAACTAATGACTAACTGTCATGAAAAAGAAAGTCTTTTATGGTGCAAATCTTTAGTTGTTCCTAATAATGTGAAACTGTGTTAGGCTTTAAGTATTTAGTCTTTGGTTCTGGGCCACATGAAGTTTTTATTTGTATATTCGGTCAAAATATACAAGCAAATGAGCTAAAGCAAACCTCACTTCTGAGACAAAGACTGAGTAAATAGGATTTGTGCATTTATCAGCCCAGGTAGGATTAAGTGTGAGAAAAATCTTGCTCACTTAGTGGTGATCCTTACAGTGTCTCTCGAGCAGTTAGAAAAGCCTCTGCCTGGTCTTTTTCTACCCATTGAAAGATTATTGCTCTACTGCTAAATTTTTTTCCAGTAGTCTGTGCATTGAGTGCAGTGTGTTGCGTCCCACCAGTTCAGGTATTTGCTTGAGTGGAATGGGCTGTCATTTCCTCTCTGCCTTTTTAGTTTATTTTATTTTGGATATGAAGTAAACTTGATAGTATGACAATTTTTGAAACAGTGGAGTTAAAATAATTCTGCAATGAAGTCTGTGGAGTATTTCTGTCCTTTCAAGTAGGTTTTATCGTCAGAGGGAGCAATATGTTCTATACTTAAGAGTTATTTATCTTGTTATCATGTGTTTTACATCAGTCACTATTAATTGCATTTATTTACACAACCTGGAATGTATTGGCCTTGGGGGATCCTTACCCCTTATGCACTTCACCTGCTTATCTGCTGGTCCTCATGGAACGTTGCAGGATGCTTGTAATCTCAGTTATTCCAGGAACCAGATTCACTCAGCCTTTGCTGCGCTGGACACAGGGGTCTCTGTTCTCAGGGAAGTACAGCAGATAGCAAGAGTGAATGCTGTGTGCTGTCAGTCTGATCCGATATGTAGAAGCCTTACTGTTCAGGAGCTTGAATCCAACCACAGTTTCCCTTTATATACATGTAATCAGTTTCTTGTACAGAGTTGTAGATTGAGCTACTTGTTATCACCTTCCATAGTGTATTTATTATCTACTTTTCAAGTGATTAATTACTCTGACTAAACTCATGCACTAATTGTTATCACATTCATGTGTTCAATTTATGTTTAATAATCTTAAAAGCTGTATTTGTTTATTTCTCTGTACAGTCTCTTCCATATAGTGGTAGTGATTCTTGTTGTGGTACTAGAGCTACGATGGGATACAGACATCTGGACATCCTGCTCTTTATCCTGTTATCTGACTGCTTGACTATCGTGTTCTCAAAATCATTGCCCAAGTTAAATAGCTTTGATAATGAGTTTTCATGGCTTTTTAGTGCATCATTATAAAAGTAAGGATTAACCTGTAACCTCTGTAATGTGTAAACCTCTGTTTATTATTTCAAATGGAATGCTTTAAGTGTTTATTAATAAATGTAGTAAATGACAATTTAGACCATAGTCTTTAGAGGCATCACAAGTGAAAATCATAGGTTTCCAAGGAGTTGATACCACACTGAGTCTTGTGCTTGTCTTGCTTTTAAGTCAAGAAATCCAGTTTAATTAGTTGAGGGAAATTTTACATTTTTCTTGCAAGTTTCTAAATTTAATCTGGAGATAACTGCAAAATAAAATAATCAGTAGAGGAAATAGGCTTTTTAGGACCAAGGGTAGTTATGTGATTCATCATTCCTTGATTGTTCCTGAACTCTTCAGTTCTTTCTTGTTAGTACTAGAGTTCAATAGTGCTTAATTTTGACAAAAGCAAACACATACTGATAAGATTTCCCTAAAGAGTCAACGTTGGCCTGAACATTCCAAGCTGGAATAAGTTCTGATTTTAATTTAAACAGGGTAGAATTAGCTAACATTTTGAGAACCTTATCCTGAACTGTTTACTGAAAATCTCTGGGTTTATAGAATTAGTTTTTTTTTAGAATATGCCTATGGTAGCAGATGTATTACAGTAATAATGGTACACATTTCATCTGCTTTTCTGTTGCTGCTGGAGGATATCTCCTGTTTTGGGCACTAACCTTGTAAAGAGTACTGTTGAATGTCCTGGTGTCAAGGTGTGATGCAAGACTGAATAATTGCCTATCAGGACATCCTGCCAAATATAGTCACGTTTAAAGAAGTGACTTATTTTTCTGCAGTTCATAGATTTGAGAAGTCTACAGACTTGCTTTCTGTTTTTATTTAAATGCCTGTGTATTTATAAAAGAAGACTTAGAATTATTTAGAAGTTGCAGAAATCCACCTGGCAAGTCCTAAGAGATGGAGTTGACCTGCTATCTGTCCTCCTCCAATCCTCTTCCAATTCCCAGCAGTCTCAGGAGACACTCTTGAGGCCTTTAGTGAATATTGGATACAGTGCCTAACCAGGAATGATGTCAATTTCGGAAAAAAATGAAATTTTCAGCTGAGTGCCTGAGTGCTCAAAAATTATACTTGCTGCTAGCATAGTTTCAGAAAAAGATGAGAGAAAATATCAACATTCACTATCCACTCTAATCAAGAGTGTATTTTCAAAACCATCCACAATAAATACACCATAAAACTCAGGAAAATGGAAAGAGAGAGGAAAGGAAGGAAAGAGAAAAGGAAAGGAAGGAAAGAGAGAAGGAAAGGAAGGAAAAAGAGAAAAGAAAGAAACCCATCACAGCTGATAGATCTCACTGGAAATCTCCCCTTTATTACTCTATGGAAATGGACATTTTCCTTTCTGGAGTTTGAAACTTTATTGCCATTAATAGTAGTGAGTATCCTTCCAGCAGACTTTCTTTGTCTTCGTCCAGTTGAGCCATTCCCTGGGTAGCAAGAGGAAGAACATACAGTAAAGTTTATTTTTCTTCATGAGGAGTATTTTAAGCTATTGTTCAAGTGAAGAGACTTGGTTTGTGAGTTTCGACTGCATGTTTTGCATGGTTTCCTTTCTATGCCTATGCAGTGCTAGTTACCTGGCCCCTTGGACTGGAAGGGTTTAGCTAGAGCCATCCCTGCTTAAGCATGCTAATTCTAAAATTCTTTATAGGCAAGGCTGTCTTGTAACTCTTAGCTGAAATGAAAAACATCAACAAGATTGTTTATTTTACTGAAGTACTACAGCAGTTTTGAATTGCTGTTAGCTTTTTCTCACCTGCTCTTTAGTTGCAAGGCTCTAGTAGCAATGGCACATTCCTCTGAAGAGAAGGATTTCAGTGGATAGCTCAGAAACAACGTCTGAAGTGCAGAAGAATGACACTAGCATTGACAGTTTTATGTGGAGTATTTTTCTCAACATATAGGAGGTGTGTTTGGTGTTGTCCATACTCCCATTCACGTAGGACAAATATTCCATACATTGGATTGTTGAGACAGTGTTGTTTCATTGTGAATGTTTTTGAGACATAGAACATGGTTAGGTTTCATAGGTGAAAAGTGAAACCTTTTCTCTGTTTTCTTTTTTTTAACATATAATACTTGCACCATCTGCAATACCCAGCTGAATTCTTTTGAAAGATTTAAATTTTCCCTGAGGAAGTTTTCAATGGAGCATATACTTAGGAATGTATAGGTTATGGGTGATTTTCTTGAAATTTTTAATGATGAAAGAAAGCAATAGATGAAAAATTGCATCGGGGGGGGGGGGAGAGGAACCAACTGTGTAAATGATGACTGACTATACTTTGACCAAGTATATACAATAAAGCAGAAATATGAAATGCAGCATGGCTGCCCTCTGGAGTGAATGATACAGACACAGCTGTTGGTTTCACTAAGCCACTGTGTTCACTTTTCATATTTTATACTTTTCAGTGCTGCTGCAGTAACAAAACATCAAAGTGCCATGACTGAGTACTACTTGAAAAATGAAATAAATACTGTCTAGGGAAGGCTCCTGGAACATCCTCTGGTGTTTGGAGCTAACCTAATCTGTTCCCAGTATTCTCTCATCCTTCACTACCAGTTGCTGAGAGTGGTAGGATCAGTCCTTGAATTCTGCTGCTGCTCAGAGGTGGCCTTTGACCTTTATGCTAACAAAATTTTATCTCAGACAATCAGACCATTATAAAAGTCATGAAGATCGTTAGGGCCACAGACAGATTATGTGGGGAATATCTCCAGGTCCTTTATTTTAATTACTTGGTTTTTTTTCTATCCTTCCTTGTAATTTTTTAGATTCTTCTCTCTCACAGGAGTGTAAATAGTTTCCCTTGAAATTTAGGTTTAGAAAATGGTCTTTAGCAGACGCCACAGCACAAAGCAGCCAGCAAAGGTTTCTATGTAAATCTGTCTGTAAGAATAAGGGCTATTTTTATGATGGTGATGTAGATCTCTGCAGTAATCTTGCCTCTGTTATGACTGATGCTAGAGATGAAGCCTTTGCATTTGGCTATGTAAAGAGGCTACTGTTAAGTGAAAAACATTTTTCTGCCATTGTCTTCCATTTCTTGGTCTACAGTAAGCTCAGTCCAGCTGGAGGAAAAGACTAAACTTCCTTCTTCTCTATAAATGTTAGTAATGTCACCTGGTAAGTTGGTATGTGCAACTTTTCATACTTTTGCAGAAAATGCATCCATTTAAATGAGAGAAACCCAATGAGTGAATTACCCAAGGGCAAACTAAGGTATTCTTGGGAGTTTGACATCCACGAGTGCCACTGGAACTTGGCTTCATTCGCAGGGCTTCTCTGGGAATCATACTCCTTTTGACATCATATCGTACATACTGTGAGGTTATAATGCCTTGTAAGTCATAAACTTAATGATGTCAGTTTAAAAGGGAGAAATGGAGGAAAGATTCGTCTTGGAAATAAAGAGAAACTAGTTGCCTTGCAAATGGCAAGAAAATGATGGAATAAATCATTCTCACATTTCTGGAGCTGACAAGACTGCATTAATAAAAAGTGAACATGAAAAGTGGAATAAAGGTATTGTAGAGTGTGGTTTTGGCACTGTTTTCCACTGAAAGGATACATAACTGGGTAGATGCTGTGTGGGCTTGCAACTGTTCGTCAACTTTTTTTGTGCTTATTTTACTTCTCTTAGTCACTTGAAAAAAGCTACTAATTACACGTTATTCTTAATGGATTGCTCTACCCAGTACCCACACAAGTGATGTGTAACAAAGGAGGCATGCCTTTTTGGTGCAGAGAAGTGTAAGTCACTGTAGAAGTGGCATTAAAGGGTTCTGTTGCAGGTGATATAATGAGAAAGCACGGGGAATACTGTTTCTACTGCAGTAAACCATCTTTCTATCCCCATCTGTCTTAAGATAATAGAATGAAGTCATTCTAAGTGAATGATTCCTCTAAGTGAAGAGAAACTAGATTTTCATTAGTAATGCATTTGGGCTAGTGGGGAATGTTGTGTTTTTCTTTTTTTTTTTTTTTTACTTCATTCAGTACAAACTCTCTTTGCTTGAAATACATTTGAGTAAATCTTTTGGGAGAAGGTAAAAATTTTTCCATAATCTAGTTTATGATGAATAGCAGTCTAAGGTTCATTAGTAGTCTCATTGTATGCATGCATATCCTGGATACTGTCTCCAGTCAGACAGTTTTGAAAAGCTTCCAACATCTGTCTTAGTACCAAGAGATTTATAGTATAATTCCAGTAGATCTGCCTTCATATACAATCAAGTCCTTGAATTTTGACAACATTTAGATACTCCAATGATGTACTTTTTATTCAAATGTACAGTCCCCTTTCTTTATAATTGTGGATAAATGACTGAGTCATTATATGTATTGAATAGGAGCCAACCAAACATATATAGTTAGCAGGAAATGTGTATTAAGTGGGAAGCATAACTGTTATTATGCCATCAGAGGTTGTCTTCTTGTGACAATAGTGGCCATCATTATGTATGTAATTGGCTATATATTATGAACTATTTTTCACTGACTAATATGATATTGTATATTTTAAATCATTAAAGTTCTAGAATTTAAAGCTCTTCTACTTATTATGCAATATATACAATTGGAAATGATTATGTGGTTTTAGAGAGAAATACTATATACAATTTTCTACCATCAGTTAAAGACCTCCTCCATTCATGACACTAGACTCTTGAATAGTTGCAGTCATCTTTATTAAAACATTATTACTGTATCTAGTGAAAGCAGACTAAGTGCCTAATACCAGTATTACTTTTTTTCTTAAGAGTTATTGCTTCCCTGGGACTACAGTAATTTTCAATCTCTCCTTTAAGGAAAGAAATAATCATTTAAAATTAGGACCACCACAGTTTTACAGCAGATCCTGCCCTTTCTTGGAGTGATCTGCTCCATTTACACGTAACATGCATGGAAAGAGCTGTTTTGAGGATTAAAACCTCCCCGAATCATATGGAGTAACACACTTTGCACACTTGCTGTCAGTGTAAATAGTTTAATGTATAAAATTTAGTGGAAATAGTGCAAAGATTTTTTTTTTTTTTTTTTTTTTTTTGTGAATCAGTTTAAACATCTGTTACGTCTCCAGTGAAACCCCCACTATTTAAATACTGAAATATGGTAATATTTTGAATATTAAATTTTGGTAAGCCAGTAAATTTCTGCTAATTCAACAGAAAATTCTTGGCTCCTAAAACAGCAGTAAACAAAGAAATAAAATACATGATCACCAAAGCAAACCCTACAGACCATTCACTGTAGTCCACTGCAGTGGGATTAATAGGTGTGTGTGCTTTATATACCACTGTTTTGTAGTTTATCCTGGAAATATTTGTCATCTGAGCAAATTCAGTGTAAGGATGAGAGAAAATCTGGTAAATTTTTAAGGATTTGATCAAGCTTGTTTGAGTTGTAATGATGTGTGTGTGCCCAGTATGTATCTGTAAATTCCTGCTGTGTATGTATATTGGCTATTAAGAGAAACAGATATAAAGTATGTGTTAGAGAAGAAAATATACAACCCATCTAATGCTGTAGTGTATTTGTAATTAGTATGGCTATAGGAGGTGATAGGTTTTGAGGACTGTGGAAAGAAACAACTCCTGATAGAGTATTTGGTCAAAGGAGAGGAACTCCTGCATCCTTATTTGGCATACTAAAAGCACCCAGTAAAGAAACCGCTGTGTGATTGCATGAGTTCTTAATGTGATATGTGATGCCTTAAGAGATCCTTCAATGATTGTTGCATGATGAAAACTAAAGCCTTTGGAAACTGTAAGTCAGACTATGGTAGTGATGTATTAATTGGTATGCAGAATTTGCGGCTCTCTGCTATTTCTGTCCTACTTACTTGTCATGTTGCTGTGACTTGAAAAGAGCCTGGCTTCCCTCCCTGGAATACCTCTGCAGCCCTGTTAGTATTCTCAGGTTATATACACTTTCCTATTACTGAGGGTTGGGTTGACCAGCAATGAGTGGTCCCTACCTGAAAACTACTCAGAT
>JANHGN010015944.1:23260-41028 GCA_024605025.1 Megaceryle maxima
TTCTGAATGGTTCTGCTATTACATACTTTTATTCAGCTTAGTATTACTTTTAAATGATAGAAAACCAATGTGAACTAGCTGAAAATAGTAACCTTTACCAGTGAAACAGTTATTTGAAACAAAATAAAGGGTCTGGTATTCCCATATGTGCACATAATTGCCATTCTTAGACTTGGTTTTCTCCAGTGCAGAATGCAGGGTTTTCCTGCTGGCTGATAGTCACATGAAGATATGGCAGGATATCAAAACTCAGAATATTTGCCAGTGGCTGTTAATCCATCTGCCCATGTGTGCCCTCAGTCAACTTCCTGCTTTGCTCAAAGCAGCTGCTGGGCAACCTTGCTTGCTCGTGTCCACCTTCATTTTCACCTTCAGATTTATCATCGAGAGCAGCATTGAATGACAGGAAAAATATAAAGTTTTTGCTCTGTAGTGCTGCTAGTGAAAAGGAATGACCTTCTTGAAGTCATCTTTCCTGTGCATCATTAACAGGTACAGAGTTCTTTCCTTCCATGCTTTGTTTTTGCTGATGCTAACTAGGTATGTATCAGTAGCTCCAAGCCACTGTAATGAACAGCTCTTTGGCCACCTGCCATTTATCCCCATTATATCAATATTCCTCAAGCTGCTCATCTGTTGAAAAATAAAATAATGCAGAAAAAAAAGGTACTTTGCATCTTTCGCAGCACTTTTGGCAGTGGATTAGGCATATGAGATACTGAATTGGTTCTGAGATATGGTTATATTCAGGTCTCCTTTTGGCCATGCTGCATTTTACAGCTGAGTATGCTTAGCTGTGCAGTTTTAAGCAGTGCATCCTATCTTAAAAATGCAGAATTACCTAAGTGAAAGCTTATGCTATGCAGCTAAGTTCTCAGTTACTTTTGCTCACTCACTTTGTCTGTTATACCCATTTCCTATGGTACCATGGACCTGATTCAGAAAAGCATATAAGCATGCAGTTAATTAAGTGCTGTCCTGAATAGGTATGCTTTTCTGAACTGGGGCCTGTAAGAGTAACTGGCATGTGGGCTGCAATCTCCCACCTGGGACATTCTAGGGGTGGATATTAGAAGATAAACTAGGGTTTTTTTTCTGGTTTTCCTGCTTTCTGGAAGTCTCCTGCTGCTCTAGATGATTTCAGTTTTTGATAAGATGCATTCATCTGTAAGATGAATCAGGCTTTATATTTATGGTATTCATCATTTAAATCCATTTGTTTCGAATAAATATGGGTTGTAGTTGATAGAAAGTATATTTGCATTTCATGTTAGAAAGCCAGGTGTCATGACAGCTGTTAAATAAATTTAAAAAATCCTTCCTCTTAATCTGGAAATCACTTTTGTACCCTTTGGTTTTCATATTTAGTGTAGTTTAGTTTTTATTTTTACAACAAAATTAATTCAGTTATTTTGAAGATCATGTGATCAGCTGCCCAAAGTGTGTTCTTTGGCACAGACCCAGATTCCTGTTCTCTTTTGGAAGTGTTACAGCTGCAATAAATTTGATTTCACCCTTGATAATTTCTATAGTGTGTAGTAATAATGTATTGCTGATTTAGTGTTGTTGCCTTTCTACTAAGGAAAAAAAAAAAGGTCACAAATCACAAAATCACAATTTTTATTATATTTACCACACCTAAGTAGTTGTATATACATAAGATTCAAATGCATTTCAAGATTTGTTTGGTGTCTAGATTTGGGAGGTTATTCAAATAACATAAACTCTGCAGTTTGCACGTTATTTGTCACTTCTGAGATTTCTGGTAGGTTCCAGTGTTTCCTTTGGGCTCTCTGTTGAGTATTTAATAGAAAAAAATGCACAGGAATCAAGAAGCTTGGTCTCTGTATTCATGAAACACAAAATATTCTTTATACTTGGCAATGTAAAAAAATATTACAAAATACATATATCAAAAAGGATTTTTGGATGAGTGGAAAAAAATGGGTTTTTATTTTGGGAAAGTAATTTAATTTTTTTTTTTTTTTTTTTAAACTGTTCTGTGGTCATGCTTATTTCATAGTCATAACATTTCTTCTCTGTGAAGGCTGATGGTACTTGCTGATTGAACATTACCATCTTTGTGCTTAGTTTTGTTAAAGAACGTTTTTGGCAGCTATGATGGAGTGTATCTTTCCCTCAGTTAGCAGCTGTTGATGTGTGGGTTTGGACATTGCTTTCCAGCCCTGTGGAAAACAGGTTGTTCAAAGGGTTGACACAATCACCAATCCACCTTCCATGCCCACATACCACCCCTACACATGGTCCCTGACCCTTTTCTTGCATATTTAAATTTATCCTTTGCTAGACACCACCATTTGTGACTGATGTACCTAGTATCAAAGAAAGGGCTTTGGATTCCTCCCTTTTCCTGATTATTTCCTCCTGCTACCTGTTTTACAGTTTTTCGTGAGGAGGTAACTGTAAAGGACATGGAGATTCCCTATACACATTCCCTATATAGGGCATGTGATTCTGTGATGGCAGTAGCCTCAGTTTTGTAACTTTCATCTTGAGGTGCAAGAATTACTGAAGATGATCATGAGACATTGTGAATGAACAGAACCAGGAAAAAATAATGATTTCCTGTTGGGAAGAAATTTACAATGAGATGGCAACTCTGCTGCTACTATTTTACCTTTTTTTTTTTTTTTTTTATTTCCCTCTTCCTTAAGTAGAGAAATAAGGCAAAAGGCATAAAATAAAACTCTCAAGGGCATCTTTCCTCAGCTGCCCATTCAACCTTACAGATTCTGCGAAACCAGAACTTTCCTTCATTAGCTGCAAAGGAAGATCTTTCTTTTCTTTGTTGTTCAGAGAACTTTTTGAATAATTTAATAAGCACAAGTGATTAAGGCATTAAGAATTAAAGTAGCTTTAGAATCAGACTGTGGTAATGGAGAAGTATTACCTAAGTTACCAGCTGGGGAAAAAAAAAATGAGAAAAAGGCCTACCTATTCACCTAATTCCTGTAAAATTGTCAAGTGTTTGTTGGAAAGAACCTGACTGAAAAAAAATATTTTAAGGAAAAAAATCTTCCCAAAGAACTGTAGTTGTTCTTGGTGTAAATTTTAAGGCTTGCTCTTCTGAAAGTTCACCCTTACAAAGTGGCACATATTTTTGGCAGTATATATTTTATTAAAAGATTCTGAATTAGAAATATTATTCTTTATTTTTTCAGTCTTTGGATTATCAGTGTCCCTCTAATGTAGTTACAACTCTTCAATAATAATAAAGTTTTTAGATCCTTCATGGAATATTGCTAAAGAAGTAACAGGAAGACTGTTGATGAAAATGCTGGTTTTATTATTCAATAGGTGCAAGAAAAAAAAGAGTATGTTGAGGGATAGATGCTTTCCTCAAGATGTAAGTATATTATTGTTTCACTTTGTATCCAGTGGATGCTGCGCTATGTTTTGCCTGTAAGATGAAATATCAAAACTAGTAAATATCTATTAACTTCTTGGCCTGCTGGTAAATTGAGGTAATTTGTACAATTCTCTGAGGAGATAGTTTGCTCTAGGAGAATTTCACTTGTTTGCTGAATTGATAAACGTCAGGAAAATAATTCAAAGCTAGATCAGTAAGAAGGCAGTCTAATTTTAATGGTATTCCCATAACTATATATGGCACAAAATGCAATTAGTTCCAGGAAGCCAATCAAAACTAGTTTTAATACATGTCCTTAATAAACAGAAAGCTCCTAACACAGGTGAAATAAGCTGTTCTTTTTTTTAAATAGACAGAGTTTTGAGAGCAAAATTAGAGAATCAAATGCTTCCCCTTCCTGCTCCAGTGGTTTTGCTCACTCCCTCCTGCCTCTGTCCTTTTGAGTTCATGGGACTGGCAATAAAATGGTGGAAAACAGCAGTATATCTCATTTCTGTAGCAGCATTGTTGGATGTCACTGATGAGCTTGGCTCCCTTGCCTCAAAAGGGCTAAGGACAGGGAATTGAGTAACAAAGCAAGTTTACTTAAAGCTTTCTGAACTACCAAGCATCAGCTACTGTTGTCCTCTTTGGCTGGTCCAAGAAATCACTCAAGTGTGTCATCTAAGGTGTGGCATTTAACCACAGATGTGTCATCGCTCTTCCTTTGGAGTTTTCTATTATTGGTATCATACAGTTTCTGTGCAAGGGACAGCAGTTAATTACAAATATATTTTGAAGACAGGGTGGCTGTGGTCTCTCTAGGTGTTCTTCTCACTGTGTCTTTGCATACTTTTTGCATATGTTCAGTTACACTCATTTCTTGTTGAAGAAAAGGCTTTTCCATTAGAAAAATGCAAGTATAGATTGAATCAAGAGCAAAGGAGGTGTGTGGGGGAAGAAGCAAATTCAGCCTTCTCTACCTCATTAGTGACCAGAGCATAATTTCTGATACACAGTTACACTGATTACACTAATGATTTACATCCATTTTTATCCAGAATAATAGTAGAATTGAGTAAATTAGTAATTGCTGCTCTCTTAAACCACCAGTACATATTTCTAGAGATAGCATGCATTCCATTACTTACTGTAAGGTGACGGTGTTAAATCACCAGAGGCAACACTGTAATTCTTCAAGAAAATAGGAAGACAGAGCTGAGCACCTATCTATGTATCATATTTCAGTTTCTTTTTCCTGCTATACCTTAGGAAATCCAGAGGGTGTTTAGTCTGGCGAGTACAAAAGAACTTTGCTAAAAGGCTTCTTTAAAAAAAAAGAAGAAAGAATAGCATTTATTCTGCTCACTAGTATATTATGTTAAAGGCACCCATAAGATGTAGAAAATCCCTTATCTGTGCATTATATATATACCATTACTTTCAGCTGCTCTGTAATAGATTATTTTTTTCTGTCTGGCCTTGCTGTCAACCTAGGATATCAGTTTTGTTTTGCCCTTTTTTACCCCCTTGGAATTATATTTTGTCAGGAAAGGTTACCTCGTGGAAGAACTGGGCATGCCTGCACCATGCAGTGGTGCAAAGTGGGAACACACTGTGGTGTCTATGCTAGTTAACAGACTGGAAGCATAATGCTGAGTCCAGCCTGGCAAGGTGTGTGGAAAGGTAGATAGAATGAGAAACTAGAGAGACACTAAGCAGCAGCTTTAACCACCGGGTAAATGTCAGGGGAAATCCCAGAAAATTATATGTCATGTTTTTTCTATAAAACTACGCTAAAATTCTCAATAGAAATATTGAAACCAGAACAGTTAAGAGGGGCATTTTCCCCATCTCATTTTTCAAAGGAATAGAACCATGGAATTCTGGGAAATAAGAACTTATTTGTCTTTTTGTCCATGTATTTGTGAGTAGTTTTTTTCAGCAGACAAATTCTAATTTTCATAAAGAGGTACATATTATACTGCTCAAAAGGCTACAAGAACCATAGCTATCTCGAGGAAGGCTTTTAAGTGCAGAGGCTTACTTTTGGAAAGTTTCTGTAGCTTCCCCAGGTAAAGACAGAAAATCAAAAAGGAATATACTACATTCTAATTTTGAATTACAGCATGGCATTATACATTTTTACCCACATAACCTACAATCCTTTTAAAAGGATTTAAACCAGTTATGTCTTTGACTATAATTTTTAGGGTATTCTGCACAGTTTCGGAAGCCAGAGTAAAACAGCTATTGAAGCAGATGTCTTTTCTTCTTTTCCTCCTGCCCTCTACCCTGTATGATGGAGAGGAGGGATCAGAGGCAAATAAGACATGAAGGAAAGGAGATCAGTTTCTTGCTATAGTTGTGTATAAACAGCACTGCTGCTAAAATAGACAGCTCTGCGATAACCCATGGTTTATATGCATGAATATACTACTGAATCATCCCAGAACTGTATATATATACACATATCTAAACTGTAGCTGTTCTAAACTCATGGCAAATTATTTTTATTTTTTTTTAATGATGAACTATGAAATAAATAATGTCAGTGAAACCAGTGCTTTATAATAATTAAAATATAGCTCTAGGAAAAGATGTTACATCGTGCAGTGGAGCCATGGGACTGACAAGAACAAACAGCGACTTTCTGTCTTTCACATTTCAGGTAGTAGTTTGTTGCTGGAAGCCTAGTCATATGGTGTTGAAGGACTGTTACATTAATTTTGCAGATGGCAAGAGAGAGTTAAAACAGATCTATAGAACAAAGGTGTGTGTAGTCTTCCTACAGTCTGTAGTCTTTCTGCATTTCTGTAGACTTTAAAAAGAAATCATATATGAATGCTATAAAAATTCTTTTTTTTCTACATATTTTCTACAGTTTGTATAAGGAACAAAGTAGAATCTGTAGTATCTGCAACAATACCAAAGATGCACCATTCCATGATGCTCCATGGAGATAAAACAAGAGATAAAAGTTGTCAGTCTTTCAATATAAAACATTTCTGATTTATGCAGAAGCAGAGATACAACATCAAGAATTACAGGTAATAAACAGGGGAAGTGGATTTTCAGTAAGATTTTCTGGTGATCAAAGTGGCCAGCAGATTTATCACCCATAAGCAAGTGCTACCTTTCCTGTTACCAAACAGAAATAGAAGCAATTGTGTCATCTCCCCAGAGGGCTTCGTTAACAGCACTTTTGTGGCAGAGTTTGGATGGTCTGAATGGTCAGAAAAACCTTAGTGCAGCTTCAATATTCAAAGTATTCTGAGTGGTTTTGTATTATTGTAATGGAAAGTATCTGTACTAAATCTTTTCCATACTGATGAAGAGCTTGCATCTTTATTTGGAACAATCTCTGGTGTGAACAGAATACTACTTGAAGTGTGGACTTTGGCTATTCTGCCTTCCTTCTCTCTGACACATTAAAAGATTGTTTGGTGATCATGAACTTCAAGGTATGTGGGGTTTTTCATATACTAAACTGTCTTTTGAGAAAGCAGTAATACGCAGCAGATTGAGATCAGGTTGCTGGCCATTCCTTAGGCAAATGTAGCTGCCTAAAAATAGCACTCAGCCCACAAATGCGCATATTGGCATGGTGCACTCATAATTCAACTTCATGCTTTTTTCATTTTTCCTTATACTCTCTTTTAAAAAGTTCTGTGAGGTTTTATGGAATGTAGCCCATCACTGTGAGGTATGGGCTACACACTGGAGAAATACAAGAGAAAATGCCTTTCTGTTACTTTAAACCTTTGTGTCACTACTTGGTGTCCTCTCTGCTCTGTTTGTTTGTTTGCTCTAAGGCTTATGAAACACCTTCATTGGCTCTTTCTTTCTGGCGTGTTCTAATAGTGCTGATTCATCTGAGACGATCAAACTAGGGTTTGGTTGGTTTTATTTAGTTATTTTCTGGTGGTTTTGTTTTTTGTTTTGTTTTGTTTGTGGGGTTTTTTGGTTTGGTTTGGTTTTTTTGTTTCTTGGTTTGTTTGGGGTTTTTTTTTTGTGTGTGGTGGTTTTTTTTAATTAACAAGCAAGAGAAAAGTTGCACAGCATTATGAAAAGGGGAGCGGGAAGTGTGGTACTTCCTCCTGCTACCAGTGACATTTCTTCTTTTCATTCATCTGTCTTCTCTGGTTCTTTTAAGTCTTTAGACACTGAATTAGGAAAATCAAAGTAATTTTCTGTAGACCTACCAAAAATAATTTTTCTTCTGATGCTTTCTCAGCTGCTTTGTGATACAAGGAAGAAGTTGCTTGAAATACTGGTATGTAGGATCCTTCAAGTACTGAAGTTAGAGTTCTTTTTAACAAATTTGAAGCTGACCTTCTCATCTTTCCTCATGCCCTACACAAACACACATATACCTCTGTTTATACTTGTAAGTGCCTGTCTCACTTTATCTGAATTCTATTTCAAACTGTGTGCCTTCCTTGTAAAAAAAAATGCTATATATCTGTTAAATAATACAGCTTTTCAGATTAGGACTAAAACCTTGTAAATCCGTGTCATCAGCAGCATCTTTTAAAAGATGGCACAAATGGTGACATCTGGGAGCCAATTCATCATTTAATTAAATTATCCTGTAATGAAATCTGCCTTAATGAGATTAATTTTAATTATTAATCAGGAGCTGACATAGGCACAAGGCACCATAAATAATAAATAGAAGCTGTGCCTGCTCTGTTTCTAAGAAAGGACCTACTTTGGAAAAGCAGTGCTTTTCATGAAGCTGTGTTGGTTTCTTTAGTGCTATCATGATCTCTGTTTTGTGCAGTTTGGTTTCTGTTTTAAACTTTAAGGCAGAATATTAGTTCTGTTTCTGTGGATATTTAGTTCACCTTCATTGTCTCTTGTTGAAAAATCATTTTGCTTCAGAAAGAGTAAGACCAAAAGCAGAAGAGCTGTCGATGCTGAGTGTCAGTTACAACCTGACACATACAGGTTTCCCGAATGAATGCAATTTTTGTAGGCTACCATTAGTCTGTTAGCCTGATAGCACAGCCCATGTTTGTGTATTATTAGAAAGTAAGCATGCAAGCAGACTCCTCTCTATAAACTGAGGGGATTCCTTCTGCAACCATCATGGGCTGGACTTAAGATCCTCTTGAGACAAATAGACTGTTTTTTCCAGCTTGGGCTAGATGCACTGGTGAAGGGGCTTGGCAGTACTTTGTGACTCTTAGGTGCTGAAAGGAAGCCACTGGGTTTGGAGGTAGAAGTAAAAGGCATGGAAAACCGAAATACCTTCAGAGTGAGGTCCTACCTCTGTTGAAATTAATTGCAATTTGCCATGTGTTTCTGCAGAGCCTAAATTTAAGCCCTGGTGCCCCATCAAAGTCATGTTTCTTGTCAAGCCAAAATGCTGTACTTCTAGCAGCTATCATATTCTTTAGCAGCATACAGCAGTTGTCTCCCAAGCATTTCACAGCTTCATCAGCACTGGTGACTGGAGAAAGTAGGAAATATGTAACCTTTCTACCTACAAAACTGTACAGCTATGTGATAACCATGTGGCTTTCCTAGAAAGGATAAACAATCATAAACATACAGTTACAGCAGTTGAGCCTTATAATGGCATCATATCACTTGCAATAAACAGCAGTAAGGGCAGAAATATCTAGAAATCTTAGACTGAATTGACTTACTGTCAGTTTTAGGACAGTGGAAGATTTTTATATATAATCGGAATTGTTTGCATCCCAGAGACTTTCTTCTCTATGATCCATAATACTCTAAAGTGCTGATGATTTTGGAAAGGGCAGTTTTCACTCTTTGTCAACTTTCCATAGATTCTTAGTGGACATCATTGTTTGCATAATACAGTGATGTCTGGACTGTAGAGCCTATGCTATATGATAGAAATAATTATAAGTATTACATGGGATAAATATATTGTCCTTTAAATAAGTACAGTATGCAATATGAATTAGTGGATGTTCATTAAAGAAAGAAACATATCTTAGCCTAAAAGAGTTCTTTGGCTTATTTAAAGGTAAATCCTAAAAATACTGGGGAAATCCCACCAAAACTTGATGTATGCTAACTCTTGATCCATTTCTTTTCTGGGTTTTTTTTTTACTAAAATCAGAATACTGATATTTACTGTAATTGTCTTACCAATTTCCCAGTGTATATGACATATAACATCTGCTTTGGCATACATAATTCAAAATGAGCTTTTCTGCCAGTAAGGATGTTAGCCCTCCAGATATTCCTCATTTATGCAGTGGTAAGCAACACACTGCGGTTTACAATTCTCCCAAGAGATGGAGATCTGACTGATCATCTTGTCATATATTTCCAAAAGGCATGCAGTAGCATTAGGCATGGAACTACTTTTGAGGACTTTTAACAGGCTTGGGAGGAAAGGGTAGGTTCTCACATGGATAAAATTATGGTTAAAAAATAGGCAACGATGAGTGAAGTGGTCAAAAGCAATAGGATGACATAATGGAAAGAAGGGTTTTTGGTGGTTTTTTTTTTTTTTTTTTCTTTTTAGATGTCTGTTATAAAAGTTAACATTTAAAGGTGGGAGAGTTGCAGAATATTTTAGGCAAGTATCACTGTGATTTCCCTTCTCTTGCACACTTTCAGCATCTGCTGAAGGTGGAATATTGGGCTTAGTACATTGTTTTGTTATCCTGAATGAACTTATCTACTTATGTTCTTAAGCAAAAAGTTGGCTGTAGAAAAATTTGTGTTAACGTGGATCATGTCTGAGAAGCTAGTTGAGCTGAGTGCAATAAATAGTGTGGTCTCCCAAGCAGACTGTAGGGAGATCACACGTTCTAGGAGAGCAGTGTGACCCACTCTGCTAGCACAGAGTGTGTTCACTCGGGATCTGCACATGCCTCCAAACAGAATACCTTGTGCCTCACTAGAGGGGCACATTTCACTTGATTTTGAGCCACTTTTCTCAGAGCTGTAACCTCTCTAGTACTGGTCAGTCAGCCCATGTTGTCACTGTGTGCTGTTCAAATGCAGGATGTTCCACTGTGTGTTAGCAGCCAGGTTTATTATTCTGTTTTTGCTAGGTTCCTACATATTGCAATCACACTTCAGGTTGGCTTTGTTCTGCAGGAGCTGTTCCAAAGACCACTGATACTTGGAGGATTCTTCCAAGTAACTGCTGTAGGCTTTGGAACGAGTTGCATATTACAGTACAGGCTGAAAGCATTCAAAGAAAAGTCACTGGTTTACACATGCGTGCACACACACTTAGATGTGTTCAAAGGATTTATTATCTGAGGGCTATGGAGAATATTTGGTTCAACAGCTGCACATAAAAATAATACTATCCACTCAGAAATGAGAGAATTCATTTCTGGCACAGTGGCCTGGCAAATGTTAGGAAATCTGTTTCTGAGGGTGGGTTTGCACCCACACCCGGGGTGTGTATATGTTCGCAAAGTTGTCTGCTGATCCAATTAATTTCTAGCTTTTGGGGAGAATTATTGCAAGATTTCAGTGATCTGTGGATTTATTTTAAACGTTTTAGTTTTCTGTTTAGCTTCTCCCAGATACATTCAACAGATGACAGATTTGAGTGTAATATTGGCTAGTCTTTATATATTTAACTCTCCATCTCATTCTTTCTTCAAGTACGTACTGAGATCTGGACAAATGTTTTATGTCATTGTTAAGTTGCAAAATTAAACCCTGGCCAGTTGGACATGATTTAGTTGGAAGAGTGCAGCTTGGTAGAACATTCTAGTAGTCTTCTTGGACATGGAAGCTATAATATTGTGCGGTCTCCTAACTGTCTTGGCTCAAAGTGAAAATAATTGCCACACTGTTATCTTCACCTTTCCTTAATCGCTGAGAAGTGTCTGCTCCACACACTGTAAATCTATATAAACTCTGTGCATTTGACTTGTCCCCATATACTTTTTTCCATTTTCCAAAGTCCCAATTGACTCCCATTGAGTTTAAAATATGCCATTTGAAACCATGTTTTCATTAGGCTTATCACCTTTGCATACTGATCTGCTTTAGATCTCATTGGGTCTGTGTCTGTTCCATAATTGGTTTGTCCACATTTCCTAATGTATAAATGGATAAGGAGATTTTACGTGAGATATCTAACTTGCCAAGAAATTGGAATTTGTAAGTTCAGCCAATCTAGATTTCCACCCACTTTCTGATGTATACATGTGAATGTAAATTGGTTTTGGTCACTTTAATTTACATAGCAAAGAGCCAGAAGAAGGTTTAAGTTACTATAGGATAGTCGATAACTAATTAATGTGTGCTCCTTTTAGCTGCATTACCTGTTTAGCCTCTTTCCTGACCACTGGGTCTATCACCAACACCTTGATAAGCTCAAGCATAGTTAATAATTCAAATTTTGAGATAATGCATATAAAGATGTAGTCTACAATTTGTTAATGAGTGTGGATATAAATTTGCCTATTTTATGATTCTCGATTCACTCATTTCAACCTTAGGACCATTCTGCTGTTTTAAGACTCAAGAGAATAAAAATCAAGCTTACAATGATAAAGATGCCCTGCAGTCTTCAGAGCATTCTGGGTCTGGCCTATGAAATTTGTGGTAGATTTGCTCTTGACTTCAGTGGTGAAAGACCAGGCCTTCAAAATAATAGTCATCTTGCCTTTGTTTAGAGTTAATTGGAGTCATTCTTCTTCCCAGTCTAAGTGTTTTAAAAATCAATTCTGAACATGATGTGAACCACCCATCAGAAAAAAAGGTCTTTATCTTACTTTTAAGAGTATTTTAAAGTTGGGTTGTTTTGTTTTTGTTAGAAACCTTGACATTGACAGAATAGCCAGGAAATGTGGACCCATCTTGCATGACACGTGAAAACCAAGTAATTTTATGGGCTTACTCAAATTTTAAATCTCAGTTTATATTTTGTCAAAAATGAGGGTACCTCATTTGTTACTTTGTAGAAATTTAACTTTGAACACCTTATTTGCATCCACCTGCAGTTTGGAAACAAATTAGAATTCCACTCAAATGCAGAAAAACATTTATTTTATTGAAATAAAACTGCCTTAAGTTGTTTAATTATGTAACATTTTTATATTTTTTTTTTCACACAAGTCTGAAGGATTTATTATACAAGAGAATGATTAGCTACGTTTACTAAGTGCACAAGTCATCACATTGGGAGTGATTTTCAGAGCTGTCTGGATACATGAAGGTGTTGAAAGGTATACACGAGGATTTTGCTATGTTACAAATGAAATTAATTGCTGGCTTCTGAAAAAAAATGAGTTTACATTGACAATTAGTTTTTTTCCTGCTTAGGTACTTTCAAAATTCTGTGTATCAGAAACCTTCAGAAATTAGTTTAACTAGTAAAGCTCAGCTTCTATTATTTATTTATTTATTTATTTAAATTGGAAAAGAAAAAATTTCCTGCTTTTGCATATATTAATTGAATTCCTTTACATTAGAGGTAGAAAAGCTTGATTTCTGTTGATAAGAAAACTGAAACTTAAGGTGTGTAGGAAAACTCAGTTCTGTGCAGGTGAAATCAAAATATTTATCTGAAAAACATATAATTGCCAACATTTTATCCATTGTATATTGTAAAACAGGTAACTGTTTGCTGTAGTATTATTTTGTAGTTTACTTTTTAATCTTGATTTATAGTTACAAGTTTTTCTTCCTATTTATTTCTGAAATTAAAATAGAAGTTTGTGTTTATACATTCAATAATGAATAAGACTAATGCTATTCACTCAGTAGTTTTGGTGTTAGTATAGAATAATATAATTACAAGTATAATTTAAAAATGCTTCAAATTGAATACAAATTATTTAAGTAGTAGAAAATACATGTCCTTTAATGTGGCACCTCACCTGGAGTACTGCATCCAGTTCTGGAGCTCCTATTACAAGAAGGCTATGGATATGCTGGAATGTGTCCAGAGAAGGGCCACGAGGATGATCAGAGGGCTGCAGCACCTCTCCTATGAGGACAGACTGAGAGAGTTGGGGTTGTTCAGTCTGGGGAAGAGAAGGCTCCAAGGAGACCTTATTGTGACCTTCCAGTTTCTTAAAGGGGCTACAAGAAAGCTGGGGAGGGACTTTTTAGGCTGTCAGGCACTGATAGGACTGGAGGGAATGGGTTAAAACTAGAGATAGGTTGATTCAGGTCAGACATTAGGAAGAATTTCTTCCCCATGAGGGTAGTGAGACACTGAAACAGGTTGCCCAGAGAGGATGTGGAAGCCCCATCCTTGGAGATTAAGACCAGGCTGGATGGGGCTCTGAGCAACCTGATCTAGTGGGAGGTGTCCCTGCCATTGGCAGGGGTGTTGGAATTAGATGATCTTTAAGGTCCCTTCCAACCCTGACGATTCTATGATGGACATGAGTCTTTTTTAATATTTTGGTAGCTTTAATTATTTCTGCTATCTTTCTGGATACCATAATAGCACTTTAAAGAAACTGTCCATCTCTTTATAAGGACAGTCTTGTAGAAAGCCATATTCACCACAGCTTTAGATAGTTTGCATGAGTGCTATCACTGTTAACCTTGGTAGACTTTCAGACCATCTTTTAAAGTTGGAGGGGCACTGGATCATGTGAATCAGATCGTGAATCAGATCTTCGTAACTTGGTAACTTTCAAACCTTGTACAACTTAAACATTGAGCAAAATCTGCAAGATGCTTCTGGGTAACTGGTTGTCTATCATAATTATTATTTTGATTTATGCTCAAGGTTAGTGAATTTTAATTGTATCCTATGAAAATATTTATCTGTGGGGTCAAACTCTTCATTGCTCATTCTCTCATGTAGGTTAAATTAATTGTATGCCCTTGTGTTTAACCTAAGAAATCTTTATTTTAGTGTCTGAAATGTCAAAAAACTGCATTATTTAGTGACCAAAATTCATAGGTAAATTTTAAAGATCTTGTAGACTAAACCAGTTTTATAATGTCTATTTTCTGCCTTATTATTGTTTGCACAGCTACTGTGTATATTAATTATCAATTTTAGTTCCCTTTGAGTTGAATTAGCCTTCTGAATTTTCTCTCTGACCTTCAGAAAATAGCTTCTGTTTAACTTAATTTTGCTAAGCAACTCCTCAGCTGATTTATTAAACCTCTGAAATCTAAAAATCTGTGTAATATTTTATCATCAAAATAGAGATTTAATGAAAAACTGCATTTTCTGCCTTCAACTTTAAGAACCTCTGATTAGATCTTTATCTGTGCTGATGAGTTTCATATGATAAAGATTAAGAAAAAGCAAGACATAGAGTTTGTTACATGCAGTAGGAAGCTCTGTGCTCTTTTCATATATTGTCAAATGGAAGGCATTAGTTAATGTTTTCCAAATGCTCAAGGTTAATTGTGCATTTGCACATGTTCTTCTGAAAAAGTCTGTCAGCTCTCTTATATTTTGATTACCTACATTTTGTTGAGATTTTAGCTGTTTCAAGCTACTTAACCCCTCAGAATTCCTCTTTTTGAGCTGCTTAGTTTACTTTTAAACTTGGTGCACCTCCAAGTCCTATTTATGTTCATTTCCCAATAACCAACTCTAAGACAATGTGTCCCTCTGAGCTTGCAAAACTAACCTAGTAATCTGTGGTTGTCACTCCCATTTTGTCTGTATGGTAAATCCTATTCTAGAAAACATAAGTTTAGGGGTTTTTTAACTAAAATAAAGTATCAGCCTCAAGGTTCCAAGGTTTTTTTCACTACAGCAAAATCTTCGGTTACACTTCAAAATTTTGTCTGTTTAGAGATGATAAAAAGAAGTGTTTACACACCTGCTTCAGACATCTAACTTTATGTAGATAATTGGTGAATTAAAATTCAGGTTCACCCAATGTAATTGTAACTTCCCATTGAGGAACCCAAGTTAGAAGTCAGCCGATGAATAGATGTGGCCTTTGCAGTAGTGAATCGGGTCTTTGTTTGCTGAGTCTCATGCTGGAAGAGTCTCAGGACTGAACTGAGAAATGGGCTATTCAGAAAAAGTAGTGGAGTAGAGTTGTATTGTAGTTCCCTAGAATGTGAGTAGAGCCCTCTGCTCTGCCACCCTCCTTCCCTGATACTATTTAGACAAGTAGGAGCGTTGATACTCTAGACAGCATAAATGTCCTTACACAGAATCTACAGTAAGGTTACCCAGTGGTCGGTTTTAAGTATCTCTGAATCTTTCTGTGCTGCCACAGGAAAACACAGAGGGAGGGAGGGAAGGAAATTCGTGCTCTGTTTGTTCAGTTCTGTTTGCTCAACCTGCTATGGATTTAGAAGAATTACAGAATTCAGGGAAATGGAAATTAATAAAGACGTTCAAAACCCCAACCCGCCTTTATGGACTGTGACAAATATAGTTGACAGATGAGTACAGTAATGCATATGCAGTAATGACTACGATAGAGACTGTAAGTGAAATGCTGCAATTTAGGGAGTATTAAGAGAAATTGAAATATATTTCAAACTCATAAAATGAATATTTTTCTACCAGCACATAATAAAGATTTGGAATTATTGCCACTAGAGAACACGGATGACTGTATGACTGAAATTATTTCATGAAAAATAAGACTATCCACAAATAATAAGTAGTTTTGCTTTGCTCAGAGAGAAAAGTCTGTATTTCAGCCACCAATTTATTAGTATAGAGGTAAGACTAAATTCCCCGTCCTGGCAGGTTGTTCCATAGCTTCACTGGATAGTGGAGGGGCTCTTTCATCACCTTTAAAAACCATCACTAATGTCCACTTTCATAAATATGTCATTGTATCCTGTATATCCCAGAGATCTAATCTGGTATTCTAATTTGTAATAGAGACTGAAGGCAGAGATACCGTGGTTGCTGTCTTTTCAACTGAGCTCGCAGCCAGCTCTGGAGTGCAGTGCTCACTGGGGAAAAAAAATACGATTCCCTTTTCTACCCCCAGTTGTCTCTGCTGCCCTCTTAAACAGGCAGTCTTGTCAGAAGGACTTCCCTTGTGATTCTGTTTCTACCCTGCTCTTCTGTGCAGGCACAGCCAGGCGTATGTTTAATATTTTGAAATACACTTGGGAGGTCTTTTGAAACTTTCTTTTATCTCTGAGTGCTTTTATTACAGCACTCATGCACTCACAGCAGGGACAGAAAGCAGAACTGCAGTTACGCATAGTAACAGGGTACTAGTTAAGGTTGGGCCCTGCCTCTGTCCAGATGTGACAGTTTGGGGCTAAATCAACATAAAACTTTCATACGTGGCCTTGCCAGTCAGTGATGCCATGCACTCTGACTATGTGATACAAATTTTCTTGTAGTGAAATAATTGCGCTTTACTTTAGCTAAATACTTTAGTTACCAACTTGTGTATTTCCTCTCTCTGATGTGCACTTCAAGGTATTTAAAATATTCTTTAGTATTTTCTAATACTTGAACTCTCGCTAAAACCGAAGATATTTATAGTGGATTCTTTTTGAATTAATATATATGTGCTTGAATTGCTTCAGATCTCTGAAGCGGTATTTTCATGCCCTACATAACATTTTTAGTAATATCCTGAGGTGTTTGTAGGTCTCTAGAAGTATGTGTGAGGACTAAGTCTCATTTCTAATTGCAAATATTACAGGGTCGTGTCTTTTCTGAAGTATTAGAAATCTGGAAAAGATAATAGACATGAAAACCCTGTCTGAGTCTTAACAACACTTTTTCAATTCAGCTTCCATTTGTGTGGTGATTTACACCTAAGTATACACTGTGAATTAAACACTTAGTAAAGCCAGTGAAACAATTCACATGTGAAGAAATAAGCACATGCATATGAATTTTTAATAGGTTATGTTGAATACTTTTATTGGCATAGAAAACAATATTTTGAAAGAAATACCTTGCTTAAGTATATATCTCCAAAACACTTTTTCTTGTAACCTAAAAATTACCAAGATACAGTTGTGTCTGTCTAAAAGAGAAAAAAAAGTTCTATCTGTACTTATTTTGTATGGCTAATAACCAGAATCCCTACATTACCTTCAAAGCTGAGAAAAATCACTTTGGAGTACTACAAGGAAATACCATTAATGTTTTTTTGTCTGTATTCTTCTAGGGTTTCATGCTTGATTCCCAGTTCAGACAGAAATTTTGCTCACCTGCAAAACTTACCAGGTTTTCTTCAAATTCTTTCACTTTGTGTATATTTCAGTTCATTTCTTTCTCCACAGAAAAAGCATTGAAACTTCTACGTTTTATTCTCTGTCATGACAAGGTACTGTTTGATTACTGGAAATGTTCAAAAAGCCTAGTAGGAGAAGCAGAATAGAAAATTCCCTATTTAGGCCATAGTAGCTCTGGTTTAGGAAAATAAATTTATAGGTGTACAAGAAAAAAAAAAAAAAACCCAAAAAAAAAAAAAAAAAAAAAAAAAAAACCCCAAACACAAAAAACCTAACATTA